>OX424568.1:8331607-8616900 GCA_949152475.1 Terebella lapidaria | reverse complement strand
ATGCCGTAACTTTTCACCAAATTTCAGAATTCTATCTCAAAAATTTAAAAAGTTGGCAATCTAACCCAATGTTAAATTTCAGTCGGAAATTGGATCAAGTAAATTTCAACAAATTCAGGGCTTTTATCGTATGTATGCGCATACAGAGTGAACCTATTTTGTTGATTTGGAGTCGGAAGGCATAGTCGGTGTATAATAAGTAAATATGTTTATTCTGAAGCAATATATAACTCGTACATCGAATAAGTTATTGATTTTTGTAAAGACCCTGAAATTCCATGTTGAGGGTGAAATTTAACATTGGGTCAGATTGCCAACTTTCTCAATTTGAGAGATAGAACTCTGAAATTTCGTGAAAAATTGCGGCATGATGCCCAATTAATACACACAAAATTTCAAGTTGATCCGATTATCCAAAACAAAACTACGGTCAAAGAGCGTGTTTCACTGATGGATGAACTTGAGTTTACAGTACAAACAATTATGGAATACCATACAAATACAGACTTGTGTTGAGGTCACTATTTCATTTCCAAGTTGGATGACGAATCCATCTTGCAATGCAGCCATGTTACAACTGTGAGATCTGAATACGACTTTCTTGGAAAAATCTGTAAACACTATCGAAAATAAGATATGGTACATTGAGTCATGTAACGTATCATGTTTCGACCAATCACAGACGATGTATCAAAGCAAGCAATGATAATTTATATAAATATCTCTTTTCTACAAAGCATTCTCAAATATAATATCTCTTTTCTACAAAGAATTCGTTTTGATGCTACGTATTGTTTTCAGTCCTGAATATTGTTCTGTGATCATTATGAGCTTGATAGAAATGGTCGATTTTGTATCGCAATGTTTTCATCATTTATTTAATTAGATCTACAATACAATTTGTGCCATGCAAAATGCTGGAGACAACGCCAAATATATGTGACAATTTACTTATAGCATGGTTATGTCCCGGTGTCTGTTATGCGAATAACAAATTATTCTCAATCTATATTGCCTCACACGCAACCAAGACTGATCATAATGCTCGGGATATCTTAGAACCACTTTGCTATCATGGCGTTTCACTATATATACTGCAGTCCAACAAACGTGAACACAACATTGACTCCTTTCATTGCAAGAAAACGTTGTATTCCATGTATTAAATCTGGAATGTAGTAACACAACCGTAATAATAGTATTCTAAGAGGGCTATAAATAAACATACATGGATCGCAATCCATATGCCGTCATATTCATGTAGTTATTTGCTACGAAATTTGTAAAAAGGATTCAGTTTGGGGATACTACATGTAAATATTCATTTGGACCATGGCCAGCCGGGCTTTTATAACGTGGTACAAAGTGATATCTTGCAGTGTTCCCCAACTTGGCAGGAGTCCAGAATAACTTCTCGTACAACAACACGGTGCTATTTACGGGCTGTATTGTACTGTCGACAATCCGGAATAGCTACAATACTGCTCTGACATGGCATAATATGTACGGCTTGGTGATATTTGCTAGGATAAGTTATCAATATCGCTGATTCAGTTTAAGGAAAGCACAAATTGGACATGTGTTTCAATACGAGAAAACATATAAATACCCCCAACAAAGGCACAATCTAGCATGAAATTACAACATCATTGAACGTGAGCCATGGTGTGAAATGGAAGAGAAGATTTACTACGCAGTACAGGCGAATGATGTCATGTCCTTGCGCTGGCAGCTCGAGGAAGGTGTTAGTCCGAACACAATGTTCACGGGACTAACTTGTCCGTTCGGGAGACACTACAGGTGGTCAGCGCTACACCTCTGCTGTGAGAAGGGACACTATGAGTGTGCAAAACTTCTGTTGGAGTCGGGTGCAGATCCTAATTTGTACGTGAGTATAGGCTATGGGGACATGGCGGAACTATAGATTCATCTAAATAAAAAACGAACAACAACATTGTCCCTCAATTGTACGAAAATATTTGCAATAATAGTAGTACTACAGAAAATGTTTTTTTTTTAAAATTCAGTCTACTCAATAGGCTACATGTATATTGAAAATTAAAGTAACCAGACTATTAATCGAGATAATATCCACCTAGGACAAGTGGAACCAGACGCCCTTGTTGTACGCCGTGCAGACACAATGGCACAACTTAGTCGAGCTGCTATTGGCTAATCGTGCTGACGTCAACGTCCAGGACCGGAAGGGGCGGAGTCCATTACACTTCTGTGTGGAGTATAGTGACGACATGTGTGTCGGGGAATCTAGTGGGTGAGTGCAAATAACGGTGGAATACTACTAATTAATTTCACGATTGATACATGTGTCCATGGATAGCGTGGGCTGCGAGAGCACTGTATTGATGATAGGCCTACACGTTCGTAGGCTTGATTGACACTATATTTACAATGCATAGATTGTATAACATATTTCTCGAGTTTCATTACAGTCCACGGCTGGTGGAAAAGGCCGATCCATCATCAATATTGATGGAACGAAATTAGTTTTCATTTTTGTCCGAACAAATCGAGACACATAATTTATCTACATTATCTCCCATCCCTTGAACCCCGACAGTGTATCGGACAGCGCAGCCCTGATTGCATCCCTGACGAGCCGCGGTGCAAGCCCTGACATCAGTGACACCCTCGGCCGGACTCCCCTCTGGCTCTGTGCTCACGAAGACGGACACTTGGACCAAGTCAGGGCTCTTCTCGCCGCCTCGTGTGACGTCAACATAGCCGACGTCAGGGAACAGCGCACGCCTTTACAGGTGGGTAACACTCTAATCGTAATTTGAAGAAGAATATCCAAAAATACATCTATTATGAATATCCCGATTTACTGATACACGAATATAATTCTAATTGGTGAATACATGTAGGCATAGTACTGTTCAATGGATTAGAAATGAATAAATCGAATTGTAAAAGTAATTAAATTTCAAAATTTTTCAGGCGGCCATAATGCACGCAAACAAGGACCGCATGGAATACGTTCATTTACTGTTGAATGCCGGAAGTGATGTCAATCGGGCAGATGCGCGGAATCATAACGCGTTCATGAATGTCGTGTGGCGCATGCGGCAGGCGGGTGTGGAATATGTCAGTGAGGAGGATCAGGAAATATGCAAACTCATATTGAAGGTTAGACAGTTCAGTTTTCAAGCTCTTTCCTACTGATTTGTGATTATACAAATGTATTGAATAACATTCTTTCCAGACGCATAGAAGCCGTATGATCGACTATATTTCCTGAATGGATCTAGCATTAGTGATGATGAAATAATGTGAAAAAAAGCAACAGAATTGTTACATAAAGCCAAAGGTTTATATTATTCATAACTGCTAATTGAGCCATCAATACGTCACAATAATCGCGGAATTCTCTAACTTGTACAAAAAGCACAATTTTGACGTGGACCGGCGCTATACCAAGAACACATGGATAGAGTACGGGGGTAGCGCTCTGGCCCTAGCAACAGAGAAAGGCACCTACGCATTGGTGGACATGTTGCTCAAACATGGAGCTAATCCTGACGTCACAGGTGATCACATGGTTTCAATTGTGTTCAAATATATCCAATATTGGGCATATTAGGATTGAATAAGTCAAGTTGAAGCGCATGTGTTAAGATCTACATAATGGTTTGAAGTTTATCAAACATATAGTAGACTAATATCGTGAATATGCGTGAAAACGCCGGCGGAATATAAAATCAATACTGAATTATTCTGTATACATTTCACAGATGATCAGAACAACACACCATTGATTCTCAGTGCTCACAAGAACAAGATTAACTGCGCAGCACGTTTACTGCAACACAACCCTGATATGAACGTAATTGGAACTCTGAAAATAAGAGGCCAGCGTCGAAACCTCACAGCCTTCCAATGTGCATGTATCCATGGAAACACGGACATCGTCATGCTATTGGTTCAATGTGGATACGATCTCAAACAAGAGACTTATCTGTGGACCAATCAGAATGTTCCAGAATCGCTCATTGGTAGAACTGAATTGTGGGCGTGGCTTGTGGATGTAGCAACGACCTTCCCGTCGCTCCTGGACATGTGTAGACTGCGCATCCGGGCACTTATGGGATCACGTGTTCGCAGAATAGAGGAGATGCAAATTCCTCCTCTAATAAAGAGGCTTGTATTATTTGATAACTTTTTAGCTCCTTGGCTGAAATAATGACCCGAACTGTGACATTAAATGCATTTGTGAAAGTTGTCCAAATTCATATTTCTTTACATGTTGCTCTTGTTGGAGTTAACAGCATGTAGTTATAGTATCAGAGATGTGACTCTCAAGTCGATATTGCCTCAATGTGTAACAGGATGATATTATGTACTTTTATAATGTTCTAGTATTCGTTTAAATGATGAAAAACAATTGTGAACTAGACGTCAAGGCCTAAAGATGCCTTGGAGGCATTTCGGTGTGATGATTAATTTATAATATATACTAGATATCGACGAAAAAGAAAAATGCCGACTCGGCAAAAAAATTTCGGGTCAAGGTCAAAGTTCATCCATAATACCAATTAGACATGTTTGTCTAGGGCGACGAGTCCAAAAATAACGTCCGTTTCGCTCTACGAAGCATCGTTTCTGAGATATCGACAAAAACGAGAAATGCCGACTCGGCAAAAAAATTTCGGGTCAAGGTCAAAGTTCATCCATATTACCCATTAGACATGTTTGTCTAGGGCGACGAGTCCGAAAATAACGTCCGTTTCGCTCTACGACACACCGTTTCCAAGATATCGACGAAACCGAAAAATGCCGACTCGGCCAAAAAATTTCGGGTCAAGGTCAAAGTAACGTCCGTTTCGCTCTACGACACACCGTTTCCAAGATATCGACGAAACCGAAAAATGCCGACTCGGCCAAAAAATTTCGGGTCAAGGTCAAAGTTCATCCATAATACCCTTAAGACATGTTTGTCTAGGGCGACGAGTCCGAAAATAACGTCCGTTTCGCTCTACGAAGCACCGTTTCCGAGATATCGACGAAAACGAAAAATGCCGACTCGGCAAAAAAATTTCGGGTCAAGGTCAAAGTTCATCCATAATACCCCTCAGACATGTTTGTCTAGGGCGACGAGTCCGAAAATAACGTCCGTTTCGCTCTACGACACACCGTTTCCGAGATATCGACGAAAACGAAAAATGACGACTCGGCAAAAAAATTTCGGGTCAAGGTCAAAGTTCATCAATAATACCCCTTAGACATGTTTTTCTAGGGCGACGAGTCCGAAAATAACGTCCGTTTCGCTCTACGATGCACCGTTTCCGAGATATCGACGAAAACGAAAAATGCCAACTCGGCAAAAAAAAATTGGGTCAAGGTCAATCTTCATCCATAATACCCCTTAGACATGTTTGTCTAGGGCGACGATTCCGAAAATAACGTCCGTTTCGCTCTACGAAGCACCGTTTCCGAGATATCGACGAAAACGAAAAATGCCGACTCGGCAAAAAAATTTCGGGTCAAGGTCAAAGTTCATCCATAATACCATCTAGACATGTTTGTCTAGGGCGACGAGTCTGAAAATAACGTCCGTTTCGCTCTACGACGCACCGTTTCCGAGATATCGACGAAAACGAAAAATGCCGACTCGGCAAAAAAATTCAAGGTCAAGGTCAAAGTTCATCCATAATACCCTTTAGACATGTTTGTCTAGGGCGACAAGTCCGAAAATAACGTCCGTTTCGCTCTACGACACACCGTTTCCGAGATATCGACGAAAACGAAAAATGCCGACTCGGCAAAAAATTTTCAGGTCAAGGTCAAAGTTCATCCATAATACCCCTTATGTTTGTCTAGGGCGACGAGTCCGAAAATAACGTCCGTTTCGCTCTACGACACACCGTTTCCGAGATATCGACGAAAACGAAAAATGCCAACTCGGCAAAAAAATTTCGGGTCAAGGTCAAAGTTCATCAATAATACCCCTTAGACATGTTAGTCTAGGGCGACAAGTCCGAAAATAACGTCCGTTTCGCTCTACGACACACCTTTTCCGAGATATCGACGAAAACGAAAAATGCCGACTCGGCAAAAAAATTTCGGGTCAAGGTCAAAGTTCATCCATAATACCCCTTAGACATGTTTGTCTAGGGCGACGAGTCCGAAAATAACGTCCGTTTCGCTCTACGACGCACCGTTTCCGAGATATCGACGAAAACGAAAAATGCCGACTCGGCAAAAAAATTCAAGGTCAAGGTCAAAGTTCATCCATAATACCCCTTAGACATGTTTGTCTAGGGCGACGAGTCCGAAAATAACGTCCGTTTCGCTCTACGACGCACCGTTTCCGAGATATGCAGGATGCCTCATGGATGACTCAGCAAAAAATTATTTTGACCTCTAGGTCAAAGGTCGTTTGACGTATCGATCCCAAAATCAATAGGGTTCTTCCCTGTTGATATATAAACCTCCGTGCAAAATTCTGCAACTATTGCCTGAATATTTTTCGAGTTATCGTCCGGAAACCAAGTTTCAAGATCAGCCTCGATTTCATCCTCAAGGACCTCACGGACCTCGGAGCCGGATCAAAAAAAATAATACACCCTAGAGATGTTTGTCTAGGGCAACGAGTCCGAAAATAACGTCCGTTTCGCTCTACGACGCACGGTTTCTGAGATATGCAGGAAGCCTCAAGGATGAATCAGCAAAAAATTATTTCGACCTCTAGGTCAAAGGTCGTTTGACGGATCGATCCCAAAATCAATAGGGTTCTTCCCTGGTGGCATATGAACCTCCATGCAGAGTTCTGCAACTATTGCGTAAATATTTTTCCAGTTATCGTCCGGAAACCAAGTCTCAAAATTAGCCTTGATTTCATCCTCACGGACCTCACGGACCTCGGATCCGGCTCAAAAAGAATAGGGTTCTTCCACATATCATTTCTGACTTGTGGTGAAAATTTGACGAGGATCCGTCAAGGCAATCTAAAGTTATCGTCCGGAAACCAAAAGTGGCGGAAGAAGAAAAAAAAGAAAAAAAAAAAAAAAAAAAAAAATTCTGCTAAAACCATAAAGGCATTTCTGCCGAAATGCCTTAATAATATGTAGGAAACTTTTTTATTGACGGCTGCTGAATTTAACGTGAAAAACATAGGATAGGCTGGCTGATACGTCAAGTTTAAGTTCAGAATACATACGATTATGCTTGTTCATGTTCCGAATTTCCATACACTCTCAATGGCGTTGATATAGTTCATCTATCGCAGATGCACAGTAATGGAGACATCCGATGATGTGATCAAGATTATTCACCATGTATATCTATCATGTCAGTTCACAGACGGATCTTTACACTGGATTTCGGTTCTCAGAACAAGACCTTGGAAACATAATTGCATATCTTCCAAGGCCGGAGCCGTCAGGCAGTACTCTGCTTCCGTGCTCTGAATATTCAGCATATATCATTTCCTATACGTCCACAATTGATCCCTAAGCTGTAAAGTCGATAATAAGCGAGATATTAGCCATTTTGTGCTCTGACCTTGAAAATGAGGTCAAAGGTCAAATTCAAGGTCATGAATAATCAGCATATATCATTTCCTATATGTCCACAATTGATTCCTAGTCTCTAATCTCAATATTAAGTGAGATATTAGGCATAATGTGTCCCATTATAAAGCATAGGAGAATTTAACATTGGATAGTCTCATGTGGGACCAGCCGAGAACATGCAAATGGCCGCCACACGCAGACCGGCGATTCAGGGGCAACGAAACTTATACACATCACAGAGGTATATGAGGGCAATCTTTGAAATAAAAATCTCTAAACTGTCTGAACAGTTTTTGAGAGAATGGCCGCCAAAGTCAGAAATTGACCGTTTTTCGTCGAAAATGGCCGCCATTTTGAACAAAATGTGAAAAAAAAAAAACGCCCTCTTGATATATTTTTCAGGTATTTTTGTGCAGTATTTGAGAAAGATTCGATCGTGAACTTTAAAGATAAAAATGTAGACGGACGACGCCTACGACACCGACGCCGCCGACGACGACGGACGACAGACGTAACTAAAACAGCCACACAAGAAGAACATTTTTGTACAAACCATGGTTGTGTGTCATCAGCAACACAAGCTAGCCACACAAGTATACTCTCGTGTGTACGGACGGACGGCCAGATGGACGGACGGACGGACGACGGACGCAATGCCATGGCAATAGGTTATCGGACCATAGGTCCGGTAACCTAAAAACGAAAAAATCGTCTCAGGGTATTAGCCCAAGGAATGTGTTTTTAGAAAAATTCATCAAGGCAAAAAAAAGTTATTTGCCGGACGGGCGACGGACGGGCGACGGACAAAAAACCACGGCTTATCGGCTTATATTGGCCGGTAAGCTAAAAATATCAATTTTGAAGCATGATTCGTATTCAATGCCAAAGGTTAACCATAAATAGTCATTAGTAATAACAACTAGTGATAGTCATTAGTAATACCAACTCAATGAAAATATAAAACACGAAGGATATAAATCAGCCTGGAGCATGATTATTGGAGTACCCCAGTTTTCAGTGCATCACATTCAGCGCTTATTTTGAAATAGTTCTGTAGAGATAACGTACTTGATGTGGAAGTGGTACCCAAACTTTTTTGACAATCTTGGCATGTAGAACAATAATATTTTGTTCTGAAAAAAAAAAAGCCCAAGGGCTAAGAAAGGTTACCGGACAATATATATTTTAGATATTAGCCTTTTGTCCCGTGATCTGGGAAATAAGGTCATTGGTCAACTCAAAGTCATGAGAATATTCAGCATATATTTTTCCCCATATGATCATAATTGATTCCTAAGCTGTAAAGTCGATAATAAGCAAGATATTAGCCATTTTGTCCTGTGACCTTGAAAATGAGGTGAAAGGTCAAGTTCAAGGTCATGACAATATTCAGAATATATCATTTCCTATAATTATGTTCACAATTGATTGTTAAGCTGTAAAGTCGATAATAAGAGACGCCACGGCAATAGGTTATCGGACCAAAGGTCCGGTAACCTAAAAACGTACATATTCCAGTCACCGTACGCTAATGGTTTATCATGTAATGTTTGCAGAATCAAACAGAAAAGTGAAATCAAATGTTGATATTCCGAGCAGATCTGATATGAGGTTGTGTTCTACACTGTGGATGGATGGAACCTATCAGGTCTACATACACGAAGATGACTCTATTAAGATGTCGTAGCCTATCTGTTTAGTCTATGTGGGTCACGGCTTAGTGCTCCTTAAAAAGTGTTTATGGGGATGGGGATATTGAAAATAGGTACACATCACCCCCGTCCCCCCCCCCCACCCCCACCTTACTGTAATGTTTGTTGCGTGTGTTTAGGAACAAACAATAAATAAGTCCACAGTTTGGAACACGTTGTTTATCCGTCCGCTATGGAACACCTGAACTCCAAAATACCCGATACATGGCAACTTACGCAATAGCACTTGGACACTACATTTCTCCCCTCTTTTTAAAAGATTACAGCTTTAACCACAAACATAGCATTGCAAAACATATTCTACTTATTGTAGGTTCAAAGTAGCAGTACGAAAGTTACAAATGTCATACTGAAAAGTCAGAAAATAACCAGAGTTCAAACACATTTACACAACATAGTCTCTCAGATACTGTGGCTGTCTTATGTCACGGACGGGACGTCTTTGCTGTTCACGGTTATCATCGTTACCATCCGCGGCAACATCATCGTGATCATCTGCTTGGTCTGGTTGTGGAACATGGGGAAGTTGTGCGAGTTCATCCATACTGTCGTAGTCCTGTTCCACTGCGGCTCGACGATCATTTCCTGGTACTGCGTGTTCACCTTGCAGAACCTTGAAGTGTGATGAGTTTCGAGTGACTACATGACCATCGCGGGCAGCAGTTACCATGGAGCCTTTCTTGGAGATCACACGATACGGTCTGGTGCTGTAGGGCGTTTTGTGTTTTGGTATGATTCCGTCACGTTTCACTAGCACTGTGTCTCCAACTTCTGGTGGCTTGGTTTGTAGCTTGACATGTTTGTCCGCATACTTCTTGATCTTCTTCTTGTTCTTGCGGTCGGTTTGTCGGACTTGAACATCATGACCTGCGTCGGATTCGGCTTTGAAGTCAGGGATTCGAACTCGTATCGTCCGACCAAAGAGTAGTTCTGAGGGTGTTGCCTGAGTAGTCGTGTGAGGCGTCGCACGATAGTTGCGAAGGAACTTGAAGATTTCCTGCTTCCACGACTTGCCTTCTTCATGAGCGACACGATACGTCTTCTTCAGAGTTCGCATCAGACGCTCAACTTCACCGTTGGCTCTTGGCCATCTTGGGGTCACTTTTCGATGTTTGAACCCGGCAAAAGCAGCATACTGGGCAAAGTCTGTGCTGTTGAACGGAGGACCGTTGTCCGTCCGAACTGTTTGTGGAATTCCAAACGTGGAAAACAGTTTGTCTAACTTCGGTATCACAGCTTTGGCCGAAGTCGAATGAACGAAGTCGATTTCGGGGAATCGTGAATAATCGTCGACAACAACGAGCATGTGTTCATGCTCGAGATCCGCGAAGTCTACACTCACTTCCTTCCATGGTGACGTTGGTAGTGGGGACATGCTGAGGGGTTCGCGACCAGGGTCGCCACTGGTTGCTTGACACGGTATGCAGCTTCGAATGGTGTTTTCTACCTTTTGGTCTAGTCCGGGAAACCACACATTCTGTCGAAGTAGACGCTTGGTTTTCACCATGCCTTGATGGCCTTCATGTGCAATGTCGACCATCTTCTGCTGTAGAGTTTCTGGTACCACGATACGACTGTTGTGTAAGACCAAGTTAGCGTCTTTGGAAATCGTGAGATTCTCTCTGGTGGTGTACAGATGTTTCAAGGCATCCTTGTGTGCTTGGCTTTCAAGCTGTTTGTACTTGTCATGCCAGTGTCCTGTCTGGACTGCAGCGATGCACGCTGACAGTACTGGGTCCTGTACTGTTTCTTGCTGGATGACCTCGAGTCTGACAGCTCTTGGTGCAGCACGTGTGGCTATTTGGTTCACATAGCCTTCTGCCAGTCTTTCTTCTCGACTTGTTGCGTTTTTGCTTGGCAGGGGGTGTCGCGAGATGTAATCAGCTGGGTTTGCTTTCCCACGCTGATACACAACTGTGTACTCATAGTCCTGCAGTTTCAGAATCCATCTTTCGATGCGCATTGGAGCTTTTGCTGTTGGCTTGTCAAACAGTGGGAGAAGGGGCTTGTGGTCACTGACGATTGTGAATCCTTTTCCGTAGAGGTATATGTGGAAGTGTAGAACTCCCCACAGAATAGCGAGTGCTTCGCGTTTGGTCTGGCTATAACGTTTTTCAACGTCAGTTAGAGACCTACTTGCAAACGCGATCACTGAGATCTGATCGTCTTGGTCACGTTGTGTCAGTATCGCACCGAGACCAACTGGGCTCGCGTCGACGATCAACTCGCTTTGTTTCGCTGGGTCAAAGTATGCTGTTGTGCAATCATCCGTCAGTTGAGTTTTGATCTGATCAATAGCCTGCTGGGTTTCACTGTTCCAGCTCCATCTTCTGGAATTCTTGGTGAGCTCACGTAATGGCCCAGAGATTGTGGCAAGGTTAGGTATAAATCTCGCACAATACGTGGCCATACCCAGGTAGCTTCGGACTTCATCTGGTGTTTGCGGGTTTGCTGCTTCTTTGAGTGCACGTACTTTGTCTGGATCAGGCGAGTGTCCATCTTTTCCGAACCTGTGTCCGAAGAACGTGAGATTGGACTTGTTGAACTCACACTTCTGGGCATTCAGCGTGAGGTTCTTCTCTCGGAGACGCTGTAGACATGATTGAAGATTCGCATCATGTTCGTCCTGGTTCTTGCCATATATCAGGATGTCGTCACTGATATTTAGGACTCCTTGCAAACCGTGTAGTGCCGTTTGAATCAGGTTCTGAAACTTCTCAGCGGCTGAGTTAATGCCAAAGTTCAGTCGTTTATACCTGAATAGTCCAATGTGCGTTGAAAAGACTGTGAGATGTCTCGATTCAGGCGCAAGCTCGATCTGGTGATAACCAGCGTTCAAATCAAGCTTTGAGAATACTGCTGCACCGTTGAGATCAGCTATCACATCATCTAGCGTCGGTGTGATGTGTCTCTCACGAACAATCGCCTTGTTGACTGCTCGCATGTCAATACAGATTCGTACTTCTGAAGGCTTCTTGGGCTTCTGTATCACATGGATGGGCGATACCCAGGTTGTCGGCTCATTCTCAACTTTTTCAATGACGTCGAGATCCAGTAGTTTCTTTAGTTCTGCTTCAGTGCGTTTTCTCATGTGGAATGGTAGGCGTCGATGTGGTTGTATGAATGGCTGGACAGATTCATCCTCATGCAGCTTGCATTGAACACCTCGTAGTTTTCCGATGCCTACAAATCGGTCTTTGAATTTCTCCATGATGCTGTCAACCTGTTGGTCTTTCACTGTGTACGTGAAATTGATGAGACCAAGTTTGGAAGCTGTGCTGTAGCTCAGCAGCGTGTCACCTTCGCCATGCAGGATGAAGAACTCGGTTTCCACTGCCTGTGTCTTGTGTGCGACTGTTGACGTTAGAATGCCGTCGACTTCCAGTGGAGTTTCACTGCCATACGGGAAGAGTTTTCTGCCAGTCACAGGCCTGAGGGTTTTGTCTGACCTCAGTGAGTCATATGTTTTATGACTCATCACATTGACTGACGCTCCCGTGTCGACTACAGCTTTTATGTCAGTGTCACTGAGTTTGATTGTCACTTGTGGCAGTGATCCGGCTATGTGGAAGGTGTGCATCACGGACCACACATAGCTGTCATCGTCAGAGCTTGTTTCCTCCCTTGCTTGGACAGCTTTGACCTTTTCTGACTTGTGTTTGTGCCATTTCTTGGGGCGTGTTGCTCGTTTTTTAGACAGACACATGTCTTCAACATGGCCAATCTTGCTGCAATACTGACAAGTGGTGTTTTTCGCTGGACAGTCACCATCGTGCGGGTACGCTCCTCCGCAGAAGAAACACTTTTTGGGTTGACTGGAATGAGACTTGGCTTTTTGGGGGGTAGAAGGTTGTTTCCTTCTGCTGGCTGTTTGTTTTACAGCATTCACAGGCTCATGGAGTGAGTCCGGTTTGGCCTCCATACTGGTTGCCTGTGTCTCTGACAGTTCCATTGCTCGGGCTAGTTCAATAAGCTGTGCCAGTGTAGTTTCTTTCACCAGGGCGCGGCGTCGCAGTTTTGATGATGAGCACCCTTGGATGAGCTGGGACTTCACTTCTGCATCCTTGTCGGTGAACTCACAGGTTGCGGCCAGTTTCTGTAGCCGTGTGTGATATGCATCAACTGTTTCATTTGGAGACTGTCTGGAGCTCCTGAACACGAATTTTTGATATTCAGTGTTGACTTTGGGTGAAAAGTATGCAGTGAGTTTGTCCTTTGCAGTTGCAAAATCGTCACCCGTGTCAGGCAGTGTCTCTAGGACTTCCATAACGTCCTCGCCAGCATAGTGCAACAACAAGGCTCTCTGTCGTTGTTCATTGGTTATGTCAAACGCCTTGAACATGTTTTCTACCCGTCTGATGTATGTTTTCCATCGTGGGCCAGCATCAGGTTCATGCACAGAAAACTGGGGCAATCCGGGGAGATTTGACATAGCCATACTTGGGGCGCGACTTGTACTGGTGCGTGTTTTCCGCGAAGTTACGGTCGGCGGGCGGGCGTCTAAAAGTTCGTTTTGGGGGCTTACCGGTGAGATTCACACAAAGTTCATGTGTCTTTTTCATCCACGACACTGTTCGTTCCCAGTCTCGTCGCCAGTGTAATGTTTGTTGCGTGTGTTTAGGAACAAACAATAAATAAGTCCACAGTTTGTAACACGTTGTTTATCCGTCCGCTATGGAACACCTGAACTCCAAAGTACCCGATACATGGCAACTTACGCAATAGCACTTGGACACTACACTTACCCCCCCCCCCTACCCCACCCAGCCTACGAAAAATTTACCACCCAGCCCCACCAAGTTGCGCCACGTAGACTGGACATACCGATAATATTCACCGAGTTTGAAGTACTGTTTGGAATTTGAAGGGAGTTACTAACCTTGTTTCTGAACGTGTTTCAAAAGTCTGAATAGCAACGACCGTATATCTACCTCTCCGTTCTCCTGTTGAGTGTAGATGCTACTGTGTAGATATATTGTTGTTGACGTGGAGAAAGTCTGAAAGGCAGCAGTCTGCTGATAGATCTTTTTCAATGTCGGAAAAAAGTGGCACAATGAATGCAAGCAACTGTGTCTACGAAAGGCGGCGCTATCAGTGCCATCACATGACACAGATAATGTTACACGTCTCATGATAACAGAACTTAATAGGCTATTTACATGCTTTGATGGTTTAGTACCAAAAAAAAATCCACTTAATTGTTGTTTTCCGGATGATAACTTTAGTTTGTCTCAACGAATCTTCACGGCTGGCCAGAAATGTTGTGTAGAAGTCCATTGTTTTTTTAGACGGCTCCGGGGTCCGTGAGGTCCATGAGGATGAAATCAATATTTTTGGTTTACGGACGATATATACAGATATATTTAAGCAAGGAAATTAAAAATTTGCATGTAGGTCCATATACCACCCAAGCCTATTGATTTAGAGGTTGATCAGTTGAACGACCTCTGGCCCACTATTTGCTGAATCACCCCTGAGGCTTCCTACATATCTCGGAAATGGAGCGTCGTAGAGCGGAGCGGACGTTATTTTCGGACTCGTTGTTCTAGATGAGATATTGGGGATGAACTTTGACCTTGACCCTTGCCTGGATTTTTTTTTCGCTGAGTCGACATTTTCGTATATATTTTGATCGATAGCTCAGAAATGGTGCTTCGTAGGATGAAACAGGCGTGACTTGTCACCCTAGGCAGATTTCTTGGGGGTATCAAATTTGTCCTTGACCTGATTTGTCCTTGACCTTGAGACATACTTGTCTCAGGGGGGGGGGGGATCTTTGACCTTGATCATGTTCTCCTGAGTCGATCCCCCCCCCGTTCTTCACACTGAAATGCATCTAAGGTCTTTAAGGGGCAGCACAAGTGGAGGATTTCCCTGTCAGTCATGGTATACTTCAAAAGTTCAAACTGAAATTTCTGAAAATCCGCTCAATGTACAGGCATGAAACTTCCTAAATTATCTCTATATGCCATGTAGAAGATTATCATGATATAATTTGACAGAGATAAATATCATTATTCTCAAAATATAGAAATTATTAACAATATTTTCAGGTACATCCTGCCTAAAAATTCACAAAGTATTGGTTCTGAAAACATACTCACAATGTGAAATGGATATCCTGCTGTAGCGCCCGAGACTTAGATTATCCATTATCCAAGTCAGTGCTGCACATTTACAGCGCAAAGTTGACACTATTTTGCTGTCAAACCGGAATTCCAAAGCACATGGCTGCATTGATTTTATGGTCCACTTTGCTAGCTTTACCCTCTGCCTGCAGAGTCACCAGTGCATGACCACTGGTCTGGAGGTCTGAGTTTTGTGCGTTGAGTCATGCTTGGTTGTATTGAGGAAAGGGTCAAGCCTGCAATGTGGACCAGAAAACCAGTGCAGCCATGTGTTCTGGGATTTTGGTGAAAGAGCAAAATTGTGTCAACTTTGCACTGTTAATGTGCAGCACTGCCTTGGATAATGGAAAAACGGAGACTCGAGCGCTATAGCAAGATACCCATTATGCAGTGTGAGTAATTTTCTGGCATGAATATTTTGTTATTTTTCGTGCAGGATGTACCTAAAAATATTATTATTAACATCAATATTTTGGAAACATGAATATTTACCTGTGCCAAATTATATCGTTATAATCTTCTACACAGCATATAGAATTAGTTTGGGAAGTTTCAAACATCTAGAATGAGCGGATTCTAAGAAATGTCAGATTTAAATTTTGAAGTAGACCACAATTTGCAGGGCAATTTCTCAGTTGAGCTGACCCTTAAGCATTTACGTCTAGTTATTATAATAGCTATTTCTAGAATAACTTGTCTCGGGGGGGATCTTTGACCTTGATCATGTTCTCCTGAGTCGATCCCCCCCCCCGTTCTTCACACTGAAATGCATCTAAGGTCTTTAAGGGGCAGCACAAGTGGAGGATTTCCCTGTCAGTCATGGTATACTTCAAAAGTTCAAACTGAAATTTCTGAAAATTCGCTCAATGTACAGGCATGAAACTTCCTAAATTATCTCTATATGCCATGTAGAAGATTATCATGATATAATTTGACAGAGATAAATATCATTATTCTCAAAATATAGAAATTATTAACAATATTTTCAGGCACATCCTGCCTAAAAATTCACAAAGTATTGGTTCTGAAAACATACTCACAATGTGAAATGGATATCCTGCTGTAGCGCCCGAGACTTAGATTATCCATTATCCAAGTCAGTGCTGCACATTTACAGCGCAAAGTTGACACTATTTTGCTGTCAAGCCGGAATTCCAAAGCACATGGCTGCATTGATTTTATGGTCCACTTTGCTAGCTTTACCCTCTGCCTGCAGAGTCACCAGTGCATGACCACTGGTCTGGAGGTTTGAGTTTTGTGCGTTGAGTCATGCTTGGTTGTATTGAGGAAAGGGTCAAGCCTGCAATGTGGACCAGAAAACCAGTGCAGCCATGTGTTCTGGGATTTTGGTGAAAGAGCAAAATTGTGTCAACTTTGCACTGTTAATGTGCAGCACTGCCTTGGATAATGGAAAAACGGAGACTCGAGCGCTATAGCAAGATACCCATTATGCAGTGTGAGTAATTTTCTGGCATGAATATTTTGTTATTTTTCGTGCAGGATGTACCTGAAAATATTATTATTAACATCAATATTTTGGAAACATGAATATTTACCTGTGCCAAATTATATCGTTATAATCTTCTACACAGCATATAGAATTAGTTTGGGAAGTTTCAAACATCTAGAATGAGCGGATTCTAAGAAATGTCAGATTTAAATTTTGAAGTAGACCACAATTTGCAGGGCAATTTCTCAGTTGAGCTGACCCTTAAGCATTTACGTCTAGTTATTATAATAGCTATTTCTAGAATAGCGGAAGTCATGTGATTACTCTGCTACAATTCAATAGGTAATATATACATGATATAGTTCCATTGTGATTCATTACAATATATGTTAAATTGCATGGAAATTCAATATGGATGCCATTTATTATAATTGATATTAAATATGCTGAATGATAAGTTTTTTTCTTTATATAATTGGTAATACCAGGAAGATATCACCAATGTTTATATTAATGTTAATATATTGGCTCTTGGGTAGAAAATGAACACAACAGTGCAGGGTGGCGCCAGCCGCGCCGCCTGCGAGGGGACAGAAGGGTTTGTGAATAATAATAAGGATACATTTTCGGGCGTTATGGACACTTCAACTTTGTTTTTCCGATGTGAGTTTTTGGGAAATATCTGAAATATTGTATAACATTTGGACTCCTGGAAACCATAATTCCATGATGATATTTGAGGTCAAAGAGGAATGCTGTCAATTACTTAGAAATGTCATACAGAAAATACTCCCTGGCGTAGGGTCTGGGGCCTGCATAGGCCCCAGAAGCCAAATGATTTCTTGAGTTTTGTGTTACATTCTTTACTCAATCAGACGATTAGTGAACACAACTATCCATAATGCCATGATAAAATCTATAAAAGAAGAGAAACGATGTAGGTTATTGTCAAATGTGAAGCAGACTTAGATGTTATTGAGCGATAATACTGAAGGTCAAGTTCAAGGTCATCAAGAGATCCACCATGTATGAAGTCCTATATGTCCGTGAAAACAACCATAAGAGATACCTGAAGTCGTTTTGTCTGAGAAGGCAAATATACATAGTTCATGTCAAATGTGACCTTTAGATTTACCACTCAAAGTAATCTTAGGTCACCAAAAGATGCTCCAAACGAGACTTTCTCTAAAAATACCGGCATACTTAAAACCTCAGGTCTACTTACAAATGTTTTGGCCCCAGAGGACATCTTGTGCACTTTATGGCCGATGCATCGGGCCTTTTGAGGGATTTAGTGCGCTTAAGCTTTCAATACAACACCAAGACTAGTCCTGATTTTTTTTCTCTGGAGTGGCGGAGTCGCAAAGCAGAAGTCTCTGTGGCAGAATATCAATGTTTCACAGGCGGTGGCTCCACAGAGGAGTAGCTAGATAGAGCAAGAAGCTCCGCAGAAAGATAGAGCAAGAAGCTTCTGGGACATAAAAAGAGGAGGGGAAGGCAAACAAGTGGTTTTCCAAGCCTAACCGGGTGGAGCCAGACCCTCGAAATCAGAGCTGGTATTCCAAGCCTACCTGGGCGGAGCCAGACCCTCGAAACCAGAGCTGTTTTTCCAAGCCTACCTGGGCGGAGCCAGACCCTCGAAACCAGAGCTGTTTTTCCAAGCCTACCTGGGCGGAGCCAGACCCTCGAAACCAGAGCTGGTTTTCCAAGCCTACCTGGGCAGAGCCAGACTCTCGAAACCAGAGCTGGTTTTCCAAGCCTACCTGGGCGGAGCCAGACTCTCGAAACCAGAGCTGGTTTTCCAAGTCTACCTGGGTGGAGCCAGACCCTCGAAACCAGAGCTGGTTTTCCAAGCCTACCCGGGCGGAGCCAGACCCTTGACACCAGAGCTGGTTTTCCAGGCCTACCTGGGCGGAGCCAGACCCTCGAAACCAGAGCTGGTTTTCCAAGCCTATACCCGGGCCGAGCCAGACCCTCGAAACCAGAGCTGTTTTTCCAAGCCTACCTGGGTGGAGCCAGACCCTCGAAACCAGAGCTGGTTTTCCAAGCCTACCCGGGCGGAGCCAGACCCTTGACACCAGAGCTGGTTTTCCAGGCCTACCTGGGTGGAGCCAGACCCTCGAAACCAGAGCTGGTTTTCCAAGCCTATACCCGGGCCGAGCCAGACCCTCGAAACCAGAGCTGGTTTTCCAAGCCTATACCCGGGCCGAGCCAGACCCTCGAAACCAGAGCTGGTTTTCCAAGCCTATACCCGGGTCGAGCCGGACCCTCGAAACCAGAGATGGTTTTCCAAGCCTACCCGGGTGGAGCCAGACCCTCGAAACCAGAGCTGGTTTTCCAAGCCTACCAGGGCGGAGATAGACCCTCGAAATCACAGCTGGTTTTCCAAGCCTACCTGGGTCGAGCCAGACCCTCGAAACCAGAGCTGGCTTTCCAAGTCTACCCGGGCGGAGCAAGACCCTCGGACCCAGAGCTGGTTCTCCAAGCCTTCCTGGGCCGAGCCAGACTCTCGACACCAGAGTTGGTTTTCCGAGCCTATACCCGGGCCGAGCCAGACCCTCGAAACCAGAGCTGGTTTCCCAAGCCTACCCCAGGGGGAGCCAGACCCTCGGAACCAGAGCTGGTTTTCCAAGCCTACCTGGGCCGAGCCAGACTCTCGACAACAGAGCTGGTTTTCCAAGCCTATACCTGGGCGGAGCAAGACCCTCGAAACCAGAGCTGGTTTTCCAGGCCTACTCTCGAAATCAGAACTGAGAGGAGTAGACGAGAGGCTTAAGAGGGAAAGAAACAAGAAAGATATTGACAGAAGCCAGGGAGAGACCCCGACAGAAGCCAGGAAGAGACCTCGACCCCCAACGGCAAGGGCGTGGCCTGATAGGGCAAACAACCGGGGAACGAGCCAGGACCTACCTAACCCTCTGTCTGGAGACAATGCAGGAGCGGCTGAGCCCATAATCAACACAGGGTGTGCAAATCCGCATCTGAAAGAAGTCCTTACGTCAAACCTCATAACTTTACCGGGACAATCACGGTAAAGAACTGCATTTGGTCAGCAGTCTGAGGGGAGCGACCCTGTGCGTGTTGAATGAGCTGTCCATAGCTCAGACGGCTGACTATAGATAAATGGAAGTACTAGACAAGATCGGACAGAGTACTTGCTGGACAGAGTACTCGGAGCAATATGAGGTGACTGCTCGGGACGATCACGGTAAAGAACTGCATCTGGTCAGCAGTCCGAGGGGAACAGCCTAGTTATTGGAACTTGCAAGAACTGTAACGAATCAACAAAATAGAGCCTATGCCGACCTTACACACATCATGTGTCTTCAGCTTGGACATACACTACCCACCAAAAGTTTAGGTTCAACATGTGAGCGACATCAGGACTCGGAAATGGTCAGCTCAAAGTCCAGATCTGAACCTCATCTACACCGTATCTCACACCTTGGTCAGATGGTGTGACAGAGGTCTCAAGACAGTGACCCTGGCAGCTCTTGAAACCAGTCTGCATGAAAAATTGGACAGGAACTACCGAGGACACTTTTCTGGATCTTGTCAGGACCTTGTTGTAAAGAGTTCAGGCCGTGTGAAAAGCTCGAAGACGACACACCACATATTACTAATAAATAAACCCGAGAAGTACACACACATGTACATGTATTACAATACTAACATGTGTCGTCCCTTGATTTCTAACAAGGCCTGGGTCCTGCACGACAAGCTCCTCACCGAGATCCAGACAAATATCCTGTGTGATTTTTGCCAAGTTGTCATGCAGACTTGAAGTGCTGCCAAGATATCTGGGGGGCACCTCTGCAACAGCTGACCAAAGTGTGAGATGGAATTTAAATCTAGTTCAGACTTAGACTTTGGGCTGATCACTTTTGAGTCCTGATGTCGCTCACATGTTGAACCTAAACTTTTGGTGGGTAGTGTGGTTTACAGTAAAATCATCTCCATGGTCAAATCGCATGCTTCATTGCTTGGGAGACGGTTCACTGCCTAGGGTTTGTTGATCTACATGAACATTTTTCCTACAGTATTTTATGCTCCGAACGTGGGACAGTATCATAAGGCCTATCACGCTAATACGCAATTGCACTTGCTCCCACAGAAGACTTCCATGCACCCCACGCTCGACTGGTATGAATCAACTTGTTGGCCCTCTGTGCAATATCATGAGACTACGGAAAATTGCTATCAATGTGGATGATTCCCCAGCATTAACAAATCTGTTCGGACACAGCTACTTTAATATCTTAACTGTATTTTTAAATAATTCATGCAAAACTTTTCCCTATACATGCAAGTAAAACTCCTATACTCTTCGGTAATACCAAAACTAAAGAGGCACATACCTGTATTAAAACCTTTTATTGGGTTTTCCAAAACATTCGATACATACATGTACATATCCCACTGTTTCACTTCGAAGTTCTACAATTGTTAATCTCAAGAGGTATGAAGCCCTTGAAACAAATGACCTTGTGACAGCATGTATACTGGCCTCATTGGCCTGACTGGAGACCAACAGTGTAAAAAGACAAACATTTGCAGTGGATTTGTTTCGCGGATTTCGCTGGTTTATTTTTAACCGCAAAATTAAATTGACCGCAATGTATTTGTCTTCCATATACATATAATTGACAGCTAAATGCCACAAATTTTTCCAAACCGCGAATATCTCTAGCTACAAATATCTGTAGTTTTAGAGTGACCCCCTTCCCTTCAAATTGACATTAATGTCAGTACAGTATACATTTATACATCTATACACAAGCATTCATGGATCATATCTGTACAATACAATCGATACTTCCACATCTTCAAGGTCACCATACTCCATTAAATTACGATGCTCATATTTTCATATACATTCTGGAATATTCATCACAACAAGAGCACCTGGACATTAGTTTTCACTTCACTCAATGAATAGATACAATGAGAATGTGGTGATCATGAGATGATTTATGTACAAAACAATAACTACATCTATGAAAAAACTAGTGATCCAAAAAATTATCATATCATGCATCATTTGTCCAGTAAATCCTTGGCTTCATTGATCTTTGCTGCAATGTAAGGCGAGCCACCTGGAAGAATATGGAGAAATTCTGCATTTTAGTACATGTACCTACTGATTTTTGCGAGTAGTTCCAAGCATTTTGACATACATGTATATGGTAAAACATTAACCACATGTATGCCAGAACACTTGAACACTACTGTACATTATTTATATTCAAGTAGTATTGGAATCATATTATCGGTAATATATATGTAAGAGTGTAGTGCATATGATATGCATGAGATTATAATTGATAATATCATGTATATATATATATTTTTTTAACAACTTTTGTTCATAAGCTACCTCTATCTGGATGATTTGCCAGCATAATTCTCTTGTGGGCATCCTTGATTTTGACTTTACTGGCAGACGGGCTGAAAAACAGATGTCATGATCACATGGTTCAGACGTAGTTAACTTTCACACCCACAATGAGGACACACACTGTACATTCAACATGTCAGGTGTATACAAAAATGTAACTTTCTAGTCTGGGCAATATGTGAGGTACAATGTATTGCACACAAACACTCAGAAATTATAATCAGATCATCAGCAATATACTTTAAATATATTATTTGTTATATACAACAACATACCTGACACCTAGTATAAGACTTGCTTCCCTCTTTGTCATCTTTGGATCAAATCCACCCTTGTAGTATTTGCTGGCCTGTGAATAGTATTTAGCATTTTATTGGTAATATTTCACTAGCAATTGTGTATGAAACTGTCATGATACATAGCGATTGCAACATCTCCAACACTGTATTCACAGAAATTTGTTGCATTATTTTAGCATATTAGGCGATTTCTGCGATCAATTAAAGTCTGCAAATATATACGGTTAAAATTCAGGCAATTATCCGGACTTCGATTTGGGGTTACTGAGTGTGTGCTGTTTCAGTTTAGCCAGGCTTTAGTTCTCTCCTGGCAGGAAGAATGAAGTCTACATGTCATGTACTAGTAGGTGTGGATTCAGTCAGTTCAACATGAAATAATTTTACTGTCAGAGTCCATGTAAATTCTTGTATTTTTGATGGGTCAAGAAGTTATTGAATGAGTATATGAGTGAATGAGAAGCATTTTTTGGGCTAAGTGTCCACTATTTCAGTAGCAGTATGTGGATTATTTTGCTGAATAACCAATGCATGGATAGCTAGGAGGTGTATGTGAACTATTACTATAGGTATGTGTAGTAGCCTATCTTGTGTATCTCTGTGTTCAATAAAATTGTGGTGAAGAATTGCTTCTTCATTGTACATGTTGTACCAAAAATACAAAATTTAAACGGACGTATCTACACACTCAAATATCATGGATAAAAGAATGCAAAATATTCTGGGAACATAGTATTTTCCAAACGAAAAATTGTTAACTTTCAATGCTGTTTCATGCTTACCCCAGGAATGCTGTCCAAGCCTTTCTTCAATGTATCACCCGCAACTTTTCCATAGCGGAGAGCATACCGACCTGTTCACAGAATTTCACACAAATTACATGACCTCGCATTCACAAACAGCCATTTACAGTTAGGACTTCATGAATGATGAAAGGCAGAAACACATACATGCATGTAGATGTAGGATAGAGAAATATACACTGCATATGCAATCCCCAAAAACAATGAATTATCAGCATGGTTAAATGCAAATATACTGACCTGCGAACCCCACGGCAGCCAATCCCAGGCCCACGGCTATAACCCCTGGGGCCTAAAAATAAATGTAGCGAATGTTAGTACATGACATATAATTATGGTCACCACATGAATCATCAAGACACACACCAAAACATTTGAACTAAGGCCATAGTTAATTAATTCGCTGGTTTGCGGATTTTCAACAGAAAAATTTGGGTCGGGGAGTCGGAATATAAAAATGAATATAATTTGACAATTTGAAAATATAAATAAACTAGACGTCAAGGCCTGAAGATGCCTTGGAGGCATTTCGGTGTTAGGACTAATTCGTAATATTTATAACATGTTTGCCACGGGCTCTATGACACACCGTTTGCTAGATATTGACGAAAACGAAAAATGCCGACTCGGCAAAAAAAAATTCAGCTGACGGTCAAAGTTCATCCATAATACCCCTTAGACATGTTTGTCTAGGACAACGAGTCCGAAAATAACGTTCGTTTCGCTCTACGACTCACCGTTTCTAAGATTTCGGCGAAACAAAAAAATGCCGACTCGGCAAAAAAATTTCGGGTCAAGGTCAAAGTTCATCCATAATACCCCTTAGACATGTCTGTCTAGGGTGACGAGTCTGAAAATACCGTCCGTTTCGCTCTACGACGCACCGTTTCCGAGATATCGACGAAAACGAAAAATGCCGACTCAGCAAAAATATTTCGGGTCAAGGTCAAAGTTCATCCATAATACCCCTTAGACATGTTTGTCTGGGGCGACGAGTCCGAAAATAACGTCCGTTTCGCTCTGCGACGTACCGTTTCCGAGATATGCAGGAAGCCTCAAGGATGAGTCAGCAAAAAGTTATTTCGACCTCTAGGTCAAAGGTCGTTTGACGGATCGATCCCAAAATCGATAGGGTTCTTCCCTGGTGGTATATAAACCTCCATGCAAAGTTCTGCAACTATTGCCTGAATATTTTTAGAGTTATCGTAAGGAAACCAAGTCTCATAATTGGCCTTGATTTCATCCTCACGGACCTCGGAGCCGGCTCAAAAAGAATAGGGTTCTTCCACATATCATTTCTGACTAGTGGTGAAAACTTGATAAGGATCCATCAAGGCAATCTAAGGTTATCGTTCGGAAACCAAAACGGCGGAAGAAAAAAAAAGAAGAAAAAAAAAAAAAAAATTCTGCTAAAACCATAAAGGCATTTCTGCCGAAATGCCTTTATAATTTGACACTTTGAGCAGTCGGTTGTCCCAAAATATATACTACTTATCATCACCTTCCAAGAATCTAGAAGTTTAGATTCTCTAAGGCTTGCCATTGCTAGATAATTTATATATAGCGTGCCAGCGCTAGATATATATTTTTTTAGCTTGACACTACGGTCGGTTGCAAAATAAATAATTTGGTACTTTTAAATAATTTGGAACTAATTATATTTATTTTCCATTTTGAAAAAAAATCAGTAGGGTGGGGGGGATCCGTAAACCAGCAATTTAAATAACGATGGCGTAAGAAGCATCTTTTTCAAATTTGCAATCAGGAATTTTACACACCACAGCAATACCATATTCTGAATCTGGAATCCACGAAAGCTTGTTTGCGATGTGTTATTAGACTTTGTTTCGCATCCACATGGGTAGTGGTTTAGTGGTAGCCCCATGGATCAAAAGCAACCAATTGAGAATTTGATACTCGGAATGCTTTTGGTCACATTTCATGCTGTCACTCCAATCTATCGCTGTCTGCTTTGTTTCACAGCATGTTTCATGTGTGAATCACCTCACTTTTTGTGAGCAAAAATACAGCAACTTCGAGCAGGTTTGTTGACTTCTGCAAACTTTCCCAAACAGCACAAGCAAAGAATATTGCACTGTACTCTGATAGGTACATCCATGGTATGTACCTATCAGAGGCTGGTATGACCATACTGAAAATTTGACCAATCAGAGACCAGCACAATATTCAGTTCGAAAACCACGGCTGTTTGAAAAAGTTTGTAAATCTCGTTAATCCTGCTAAAGTTGCTGTATCGGCCATGGTTCACACACAAACTATGATACTGGCTTCCGATAGCCGACGTTGCTCCCTCTTGAACTTGTCTATATAGGGGTTTACCTGTTAACCCCTATATAGACAAGTTCAAGAGGGATCAACGTCGGCTAGGGTTCCGATTGGTCAAATTTCCAATATGGAATTATGACATATCAGACGTCATGGAGTGTGACGAAAACATACTGTAAATCGATATAGTCATTTGGTTGTTTCCGGTTGGGGGGCTACTGTGTAATTGTTTTTCTTTGTGAAATTTGGAAAACCAGAACCAGAAAAATGGTAAATTTACACTATATTCTCTTCAATGTTCATCGCTCTCAATATTGGATATTCGATGAAGTACACAGCTTACAAATGACTCGTGTTTTCATGCAAATGAGTCTCGCTCCCCGGCCGACAATTAATGAGCAAGATCTAGACCTAGTTACACAAACGAAATAAACCACATCTACAATATAAAAAAATTGCAATCAACAGTAGGCCGAGTCCCGAATAACTTTTCGGCTCTTAACCCAAAAACACGGCCGTGTGGAGCACGTTCACCAGTAGGTAAAATCACTTTACACTCTGGGGTGGATGGCCCGACCCGCCATCCACCCCAGAGTCGCGGCGTGAAGTGGCTTTACCTAGTTTACCAGCATTGCAAGAGGAACGGATGGGCGATAATGGAAGGAAATAATGCACAACAAGCATTTACCATTTGGGAACAGCGTTTGGCACAGTGTGTTGTGATTTATTTTGCAGCGTGGTTCTTCGCTTAGATTAATTTCAATAGATATTGTCAGAATCAGAGGGATTCAAGCGTCTCTTGCTTGTATTTTCCGAAAATACGCATCGAAATTTCTCATGTGTTCTGCGGTCATTGCAAGGTCAAGGTCAAATGACGAAATGATAAATACCGTCACGAGTCGGGTCAGGGTCACAAACCAGTAAAAGGGTAAATTCTAAATACCACTGTCCGGAATCCGTCTCGGCAGAGGATATTGGGAACGATATTTTTCGGTTGGGAAACGATATGTTCGGCTGGGAAACGCCAAGCTGCAAGGGAGTATGTGTTGTTTCCCTCAATAAAGTATGAAAAATAGGTGTAATCGTTAATCTGAAGAAAGACAAACATGCGCTAATGTAGTATAAAGTCTTCAGTGTTGACCAAACCTGCTATACTTGATGTACTATCGTTTTTGTGACGTGAAATGCGATAGAAATAATAACACTGTTTTCAACAAGTGAACACCGATGATTAAATATGTGTTTGATGCACACAAAAAGTAACACGAGTCAAGAGAAAAGTGTATTACACGATCCCCATCAAAAAGAAACATTTTACATCGTCTCATCAATAAATATTTGCTGATTTTCTGAACCATTGATGTGTCGGTGGGTAAACGATAGAGAAGGCGCCGGTTGGTTATCCATGCTGTTTCGATTGGGGAACGTAAAATTTTGTACATATGAAATACGAGATCAACTGTTATACACGAGCAATACTGTGTGGTCTTTAGCGAAAGGTTACCTCGAGTGAATGCACAACATCTTGGGTGTGAAATAAGGTGAAACAGTCGGCGTCAAATGTCTTCCAACGTTTTTTTTTTCGCGATAATTTATTCAGGTGAAAACAGACCCACTGAGAGTAGGCATGGGCGGCCCCGGGCCTGCTATCATTTGTTTTAAATATAGTAATCTCAACAAAAGGATCACTACACTTTCAAGAATAATATTTCTGATTGTTTCAATGAGGTTCACATTTTAATCTTGTGAATAAACGCAAATACTCTGAGAGCTTGGGATATTTTTAACTGGTTTACCGTAATACACACAAAAATATTGAGCTAAATTTCTGATGTTGGCAGAACAATTACGAAGTATTGCTAACTTTTATAGTTTCCGACATAAAAGTGATAAAGTGTGATGAAAAATATTTGGTTTTACACCAAAATAGACGCCATGAACTATCAGTTTGATCCAAAATAATGGACAGCATTAAAATCATTGATCTTTAGATATGTTCTTCTGTGTTTATTATATGGAGAATAATGAGCAAATCAATCCATTAAATGAAGGTTATTAATCACACAAACTTTCCCATCCCAACATATTTCCGATGGCCACAAAAATAATTATCTCCAATGTAGGTTACTTGTTATGTTCTAAGGTAGCTTCCTGGCCTCTCTTATGTATAATCTCGACATAAGTACCCACTGATGCTCCTGCTCTGTAAAGTAAACCAGTATGATCACCCTGTTCCCAAATACATTTCGACATTTTATCGGCATGGGGTGGGTCGGCTTGGATTCACGTGACCGTTATGGGTCATTATAGGTATTTTTTAGGTTACCGAACCTATGGTCCGATAACCTATTGCCGTGGCGTTGCGTCCGTCGTCCGTCCGTCCGTCCGTCGTCATCATCGTCGTCGTCATCGTCGGCGGCGGCGGCGTCCGTCCACATTTTTATCTTTAAAGTTTACGGTCCAATCTTTCTGAAAAATTGGGAAAAGATACCTTAAAATAATTTGAGAAGAGGTTATTTTTTAGTTTTTTGATTTTTTAATTTTTTTTTCAGAATGGCGGCCGTTTTCGTCGAAAAATGGACAATTTTGAACTTTGGCGGCCATTTTCTAAAAAACTGTCTGATCAGATTTGAGATTTTCGTTTCAAAAGATTCTCATTATGTACCTCTGTGATGTGTATAAGTTTGGTTGCCCTTGAATCGCCAGTTTGCGTATGGCGGCCATTTTGAATTTTCGACGAGTCGACTAAAAAAATATTTTTTCGGCCCAAATTGCATTACTATCCATTTTGGGCCATTTCTAGACAAAAAATTTGTTTTCACCCTTTGAAAAAAATTCTGGACTTAGAAAATTTTCGCCACTTTTTTCCTTCATAATGGGAGCTGCCAGGACTGTACTCATAGAACGCTTGAAGATAGAGCTTAGAAATTGGCACTTTCAAATGGGAAGTCATATATGGCGACTTGTGAGGTGACCTTGAATTTGACCTTGGATGACCTTGAAAGGTCAAAACAGCCATTTTTGGGTCGAAAAATGCTGAAATTTGCACCTGGTCTGTATTTTCTCAAAAACTGTCTGGTCAGTTTTGAGATTTTTGTTTGAAAAGATTCCTCTAATATACCTCTGTGACGTGTATAGGTTTTGTTGCCCTTGAATCACCGATCTCCATGTGGCGGCCATTTTGAATTTTTGACGATTCGGGGAAAAAAATTTGTTTTGCCCAAAATCGCATTACTATCCATGTTGAGCCAATTCTAGGCCAAAAAAAATTTCACCCTTTGAAAAAATTTTTGGACTTTTTTCCTTCATAATGGGAGCTGTCAGGAATGTACTCATAAAACACTTGAAGATACAGCTTAGAAATTGACACTTCCAAATGAGAAGTCATATATGGTGACTTGTGTGGTGAATTTGACTTTCGATGACCTTGAAAGGTCAAAACAGCCATTTTGGGGTCCAAAAATGCCCAGATTTGCCTCTATAGATCACAGTCGTCAACGTGCGCACAGGATTCCTGTAGCGGAGTTACAGGAAGCCTGCAAAGACAACAACATAATCTGAGAAAATTGATGGTAGGTGGGTATTTTTGGTTGGAAACACATCCCAACCGAGGTTTTCAGCAAAGCGACTTAGCAGATGGACTAACATAAAGATATTCTTTTGGGTGGTAGTTTCATTTGTTGTTGACACCTTCGTTATTATTAACTATAAACACATGAAGTGAGATTATTCCTCAATTATCGTCCGATTGCCCCTTTGTCAACATGAAATCACCATATAATGGAACTTTTGCCCACTGCTAATGTGCATGGGGGTTTATTGGTTCACATTTGATCAAATTCAACAGTTAATGGGAGGTGACACTCGTCTGTTTGTGTTTGTCAAGCAATTGTTTATCGTAGCACACACGAGATATGTGCTGCAGGATTCACGTAACAGGCGCTGAAGTATTCACGTAACAGGCTCTTCAGTATTCAAGTAACACTGGATGTAATATTGCCCTAAAATTTCTCTTTCCACTAAATTAACTTTGTACACATCAATATAAACACATACAAAGGTCAGATTCATGGATTGTGCATTGTACTGGAAAAGTACAAGCATATAAGCTGCATTATTCCTGGCTGGATCTCATCAATTGGCAATGCAAGTACCACTAGATGTAAAATTGTCCCCTAATCTCTCTTTCCACTAAATTTACAGGAAAATTATTCATTATATTTAACAACTGAAACGGTATAATATGTATGTACACTATACATAAACTGAACATATACAGTGCTCACCATGACCTCACTGATCAGTATTGGGACCAGCGTAGGACTGGATGCAGTGTTGTACAATGTCATCCGTTTGCTCTGATGAGGAACTGCAGTATACCCACAGTCACCAGCCATAATAATTCTCTGTAGGAAAGTTGCTAACAAAAACACACACGTAAGATAGGTTAGATCCATGCAACACACCAATACTGATATCATTGAGGACATGATGAGCACTGTATATTCAGTTTATTATATTGTTCCAGTTGTTACACATAATAAGTTATTTTGCTGTAAATTTAGTGAAAGAGATATTTGGGGGCAATTTTTCATCTAGTGCTACTTGCATACTAAATTACTTTACAACGAAGAAAAGGCATTGCCAGTTGATGAGATCCAGCCAGGAATATCGCAACATATATGCTTGTACTTTCCCAGTACAAGGCACAATCCATGAATCTGACCTTTGTATGTGTTTATATTGATGTGTACAAAGTTAATTTAGTGGAAAGAGATATTTTGGGGCAATTTTTCATCTAGTGCTACTTGCATACTAAATTAATTTACAACGAAGAAAAGGCATCGCCAGTTGATGAGATCCAGCCAGGAATATCGCAACCTATATGCTTGTACTTTCCCAGTACAAGGCGCAATCCATGAATCTGACCTTTGTATGTGTTTATATTGATGTGTACAAAGTTAATTTAGTGAAAAGAGATATTTTGGGGCAATTTTACATCCAGTGTTACTTGAATACTGAAGCGCCTGTTACGTGAATACTGAAGCGCCCGTTACGTGAATCCTGCAGTACATATCTCGTGTGTGCTACGATAAACAATTGCTTGACAAACACAAACAGACGAGTGTCACCTCCCATCAACTGTTGAATTTGATCAACTGTGAACCAATCAACCCCCATGTACATTAGCAGTGGGCAAAAGTTCCATTATATGGGGATTACATGTAGACAAAGGGGCAATCGGACGATAATTGAGGAATAATCTCACTTCATGTGTTTATAGTTAATAACCACGAAGGTATCAACAACAAATGAAACTACCGCCCAAAAGAATATCTTTATGTTAGTCTATCTGCTAAGTTGTTTTGCTGGAAACCTCGTTTGGGATGTGTTTCCAACCAAAATACCCACCTACCATCAATTATCTTAAATTATACTGTTGTTTTTTGCAGGCTTCCTGTAACTCCGCTACAGGAATCATGTGCGCACGTTGACGACTGTGTTGACGACTGTGTTTGACGACCATCAGATTTGATAATTGAGCTAAGAACTAATTTGTGAAGCTAGCCCAGCGCACACGACCCAATTTGGACCTACCATCAATTATCTTAAATTATACTGTTGTTTTTTGCAGGCTTCCTGTAACTCCGCTACAGGAATCATGTGCGCACGTTGACGACTGTGTTGACGACTGTGTTTGACGACCATCAGATTTGATAATTGAGCTAAGAACTAATTTGTGAAGCTAGCCCAGCGCACACGACCCAATTTGGAAGGGCTGGACTTTACAACTTGAACATATCACATTGACTCAATAAAATATGGGTGCAATCATTGGTAATTATTAGGTCAAAATTTTGTCTCAAACATCCATACACAAACATGCAGGCCAACCTTCTTTTAAAACATTTTGTAACAAATTCGTACACAAATCGAGTGAGCACAACATGCATTCCGCACGGATAGCTACGGATGGGGGATGAATAGCTCTATAGGTGGAACGACAAGCGACCAAGCTACCGTACTCATGCGCATTTTACGTGTCCAAAATGTTTTTATTTAGACATGTTTTCATTTAGACATGTAGATATTTGGAACAGATGCACAAAGATAAACTATGGAAATATTGGTCTGTACTGTACCAGTGTACCAACGTACCAGTGTACCAGCGTTCCAGTGTACCAGTGTACCAGCGCACCAGTGTACATGCGTTTAGAAGACATCGTCGTTTCCCAATATCCTCTGCCGAAACGGATTCCGGACAGGGAATACTGCACGTTCTACACCCAGTACTTTATAATTCAGCACCTTCACGGAAGAAGCATATACACACACACGGGAATTGACGTTAATGTCTGAAACCTCTGGGGATATATGCAACGAAGGAGATAAGGAAATAATTCAGTATTCATGCACATGCAGACCAAAATTACTGTAAAATCAATATTGAGTGATGAAATAAAGTATAGTATAGTGTACATGTACATGTACAGTCATTCAGGCAGTTACGAGATTCAGGCAGTATCGAGAAATGTAAAGATTGGTACGGTGTTAAAAATAAGAATATCTATTGTATTCCAAAGGTACTGATATTACGTTGAAACCATATCATTTGCGCTTTTATGATGGAGAAAGAACACCATTACCGCATTTTCCTTAGATGAGATTCAAGGGTGAGCATATAGCAGTCGCCTTATATTTGTACCGCACAAACTGTCGTAAATCGCTCGTGCTGCAAAAGGCAGCTGAGAACATCCTAAAGCAATTGGATTTTTTACATATTTATGTTTTATATGCATGGGGTATGTGTCGGGATTGAAATAGGAGAGTTTGAGACATCTACAGTATTTTATCAGTTAATGCTGAGTAAGAAACCTTTTGCAGAAATTCAGTCAGTTACGAGAAACGTCATTTTGGGGTGGTATCGTCGTACGCATAGTTCGATGTGGATTTGTCAGCATAGCTCCATATAAAAAATATATGATGAAATAAAAATAACATTCACGAATGTCGCAAGTGACACGTATAATTCTGCTATATGTCAAAATATAAATTCGTGGCATTTATTTTATGTATAGCGAATTAATGATAATGATAATTCATTGAAATATTCTACATTTATACTATCACAAAGCTTGCATATGGCTTGAAAAGGTTATCAATAGGATGCTACAGAGTACAAAATGGAAACACCCATAGACACTACACATATATCAGTTTGGTAAATATTACCTGCGAGAGTCGAATATGTCACCTAAATGTATAATAATGAGATGGGGCAGGTGGGGTGGGATAGAGGGGGAGGGGGAAACAGAGAGAGAGAGAGAGAGAGAGAGAGAGACAGAGAGAGATCAAACAAATTTTTGGCAGAAAATTGGCGGGAAATGTACCTGGATTCAATATCAAGAAAATTAAAATCACGCAATTTGACGTTTTAACCGACAATTAACATTGGAAATCATCCGAGAAGCAGTAGATGCCATGCCAGAGAAAAAGGTGTTGACGGTCTCGTGATCAATCTGTATGTACATTACATTTAACGGTAAATCTCGTTCCATGTAACATTGCTTAAATTGTTTCATGTGTTACATGTACAGTATATATTTTGGACTTTATAAGCACGAGTTATTGGGTTAATATCCAAACTTTGTATATTTGTTTTTATAGGAACACGAAAAACGTGTCAAAACGATTGTTAAATAATGTTCATCACAACATGTAATTAAACATCGAATAAATTATGCATTGTATTGTCGTTAACTGTGTTTCCACTTCATGCTTGTGACACGTCGATTTCGTACGTCCATTCACATGTTTACTGGGACCGTGACGGTTGTTAATTTTTAAATAACCAGTTATCTCATGTACTGTTTATAGGCGTATGTTAACACATGCAACCCTTGCTTGGCCTGTCAGCAACATTGAATTACGGCGGGTCGATAACCTTGTTTCCGAAACACGAACCCGCGGCCGTGGGTATCACGTACATGGCATTTACGTTTTCGAGTTTCTCGCCTTTTGCCCGTGATGTTGTTAATCGGTGTGATATTTTTTGCATAAATCTTTACAAATTACATAAAGTAATGATTCAATATTACATAAAGCATTCCGATAGTTGTCATAATCTCTGTGTATACCAATGCGATGGTCCCTTGTCACTCAAACTGTTCAAAACATAACATTTCTCGATACTGCCGGAATTCTATCTAAACTACCCAAATTTCATTCATTAGATTATGGCCTACAGCTAAAAATACAATGGAAATATATTCGCACGATTTTCAGGTGTTAAATGGGTACAATATTTGCTATCCATCGCAGCAAAAATATCATAACATTCGACGATCATTATAAAGATATATGCACTTTTCCAAAATGTTTCTCGTAACTGCCTGAACGACTGTATAGTGGAGACTGTTATTTTGTTTTCTGTGAAATCGATAGCGTTATTTCACAAGTTGTTGAATGTCGATGGATATCACATCATCAGGCTTGGCATCAAAACACGGTCAGTAGCAAATGTATACTTTTCTACTGGTGTGGTGTTACCCCCAGACGGTATTTAGTTACGGTTTATTTTCCGGGGGAATTTCCCATGGAAACTCCAGTTGATGGTTGTCAAAACAATGTTTTGTGCACTACGGGCACATTGATACAGATACACGTAAATTCCCCAAAGTTTCGATGTGGAGGCGGTCCGTTATCAGTTTTATCAGATAAAACAAAGAAAGTGTAGCGATTGGCACAAGAAACGACGTGGTTTCACTCTGCCGGAGTGGTTTTACCAAAATCAACATCCCAGGAATTTTGCGAAAATGAGCCACACATTCACATCGAAACCAAGTCATTCTAGAACTGATCGCGGCCGGGGTAGAGGGAACACAGGTGCTACAAACGCACGAAGAACACGTCCACCAAATACCAGTAGTTTGAATACCCGACACACAGGCGGCGTACGAACTACGAATTCACAGTCAAACACTCACACACCGAACAGTCGAGGCCGGGGTAGATCCAGCACTATGTACCAGGCGCATGGATATGGTCGCGGACAGGGCGGGCGAGGGAGAGGGACTGCAGATCATCAGCGAAATGTCGGGTTGTCAAGTGAAGGTAACGATTTCAACCAATATGGAGAGGGTGCTAGTGGATTTGAGCAACCTGGGTCAGCTACACAGGAAGAACGTCAGTTTGAGAGGTAACTCTTGGTAGTAAAAAGGCCTACGAGCCGTCCGTCCTAATTTCGCCGCATTCCCAAATTCGCCAACAGGGTTTTCAGACCTTGTAATGCAAACGAAACCAACCAGTTCTATCATCAATCGAGACTCTGATATTCAATCTTCGCACCAGCAGTTTATTTTCCATAAAACGAGTTTTTGAGCTCTGATAATATTGAGTTGGCGAATTTTTGGCTGCGGCGAATTTAGGACGGATGGCACGTGTTCTGTAGTTGTATTCAGTAGTTGTATTATGTAGAATACCTGGAGGGACCTGTAGGTTCATGTGTATTTTACTCAACACTCTTAATTAAAAAAAAATTGTTGCTTTTTCTTCTAGGAGAGATGCCTATTCGGTCATGAAACCGAATCAACAGAAAAGAGACAAAATCACAACTCGTGAGTGCTAGACGGCATATGTTTCCAAACATAGACATTTTTGAAAAAAAATCTTCACCAGTATCTGAAAAAAATTCAATTTACTCTGGAACAGAAGCAAGAAAAGAGGAAGAAGCCTATCGCCAGCGTAAAGAAAGCAGTAAGCCACAGTATGTAAATTACAGTGGTACAGTGGGAGGCGGTGAGGTGAAAGAAGATACTGCAAGAAAACAGGCGCAACATCAGCATGTGCGAGCTAAGTTCAACAGTCAGGTATGTTTGTGTTTATTTTTACATCTTACTGATTTTCCAATAATAATTACTGTACGATATGTCTAAAAATTTTAATGCCAAAGTCAAATTTGAAATTTAAAGTCAATACTGAGTGCTTTGTAAAGGAGGACAATATCCGTAAGTTGAGATACTGGTATATGCGAGATCATCCTTTTGTTCTTGTTAATTTTGGTACTGTACATGAGAATTTGTTTGATCTCTGTGATTCTAATTAGGCAATTTTAATCTGCAGCAAAAAGCCCAAGAATATCGTCAGAAGGAGAGACAAAGGGAAGAGGAAATACACGAGAAAAAGAAAATTGAGCAAAGACAAAAAGTATTTGATAAAATTCATTTATAAGAGTTATACATATAATTTTATACACTATTCTTTATGTTACATGTTTCGCTATTCATTTTTTTGCATGCAATTCCAAACACTGTTCTCTATGACACATGATACGTGTGTATGTAAAATTAAACTGTTGTTCTCTTCCAATATTTCAACAGTCAGAAGAAAATCAGAGGAAAGAAGAACATAGAAACATGAGAACGAGAGAACAAAACAACAGGTTGTTGTCTATAGTTGAATTATTTGTATAAATATAAATACATGCATTCTTTGATACTCATGACCAAAATAGCAAGTTGACCAGTATGTTACCAACCTTCCAGTATGTCATGTTACATTTAGAGCAATTTGGTGTTATTAGTGTCAATATGGCTTCTTAACAGGCAAATTTACTATCGATCACTGTATTAAACTCAGTTGCGTGATAAGAATTGTGAAAAATTTATTCCATGAATAACTCAACTACCATTCTGAGTTCTGAAAGTCACACAATTTAAGTTGCGATTGACGAACCACTATACATGTACACAAGCACGTACTGATATTTGTCTATTGCATGTTTTTACAGCGGCAGACAAGCCTGGCTCGACAAACTCGACAGACAAACAAGAGAAGCAAAGGCAAGGAAAGTGCTGTCGTCCACAGCCGCTAAAAATTACGAACCTGGTGGGTAGTTTTTTTCCCCAAATTATGTCATTATAATGTATAAGGAATTTCTGCTAAAATGTCCTAATGGTTATGGCAGAAAGTTTTTTTCGTTTTCTTTTTTCACTGTTCTGGTTTCCGGACAATAATGTTAGTTTGCCTTGATGTATCAATGTATAAAGATAATTGGCATTGAATCTCTCAGGAGGTACAAATTGTATGCCCAAAAAGCTAGAAAATCCCAATACGTGTCGTGTAGCTCATTACAAGCAAATCATCCTCATTCGATATGACCCCTCAAAAATGTAAACAGGGAATGCATTTTCTCACTGCAGAACCGACGAATACCAGCGATACATCCGAGATGTATCAGCCTGTGCAATACTCACCAGGTGTCACCACCACTGTGCCTGATGCTGAAGTCGGTGCCTTGGCAACATCCCTGGGAAGCATTGATGTCAGTGATGAAGCTGAAATGACTCCATTACAGGAGCTGGTGAAACTCTTCCCGCAATACGATAAAGCAACTTTGGAGGATGTTCTGCTCAACTGCAATGGGAGTGTTCACCAAGCACAGAGTCTGCTTGGGCCCTGATGTATTCATGGTGATTTACAGCAGTATTGAAATATGTGAGACTCTATGCTCCTTTCCCCCCCCCCCCCACCCTTCCCCCTCCCCTCTCCCTCCTTCCCCCATTCCACCAGCCAGGGTTTTATGTGACCGTATAAAGACATGACATAATTTTACAGGAATACCAAGTGAGTTGTTTCTCTGCCTGTACGGTATGTCTGTCTACAAGCTATGATATGTATATCATATTTCTCAAATGTATACCATGTAATGTAATGCAATGAAATTACAGTTTGGAGAAACAAATTCCTATGGAGTATAAAATATGTTGTTCAAATTGTTATTGCTATTGTATATTATGCTGAATGGGCTTTTGCATGAAATGTGTTGCCCTGTATTTGCAGGTATGATTCTAAAGAGTTATCTTTTTGTTTGAATGAATATATTTGTAGGTAATAGACTTCACAATTTTGTGATATATATACACGAATACATGTACATGTAGGTTTGAAAATTCATTATGCTGTTATATGTTACGCGTACCTGCAGAACTTGAACATCTCCTGATACCGTTTAATATTTTCTGATATCAAAAATGCTTTTTCAGAGTCATGAGTACTGAAGTATTTTCATTATTCACTATCGTACTATAATTCAACTACAGAAATTTTACATATAATATCATATGCAGATATGTATCTGAAATGTACCGAGATGATTATTGAATTACGTTTTCCTCTAAAACTAATGATACATGTATGATGTGTATATTAACATTATTTATTCACAAAATATTACTTGAGATCTGTTAGATGATAATTTTACATGTTTGTGATATGGATATGGGGCAGTAATGTTGATACTGTGGATTGTGAATACCGGTAATTGCCCTGGTACATACTAGTATGTGTATGTGCTAATCATTATAAAGTTGTTATATCTATACAGGGGGGTGGGATGTGCATTTAACATGCAGTTATTTTATTCATTCCATTTGAATTGTCAGTAAAATTGTTGACTTTGTAAACGAAGTTCAATCAGCATGATCAGTGAGGTATTTTAATGAATGTACAATGTACATGGAAAACTTTGTGCTTTGATCTCATACACTTCTTACTACATTATTGCATTATGATTAAACTTATTTTATATCATAATGTATTTCCACATACTAGTAATTTAGATCAGACAAGTGACCGGAGGTTTCCAATACAATAACATCTGCTTGTTATGTGAGAAAAATGTTAATCAACAGCCGAACAGTAAAGTGTTGGACCTCACACCAGTATTAAAATGTTACACCAATGTGAAAAGGCTAATACAATCTAGTAGTTGATGAAAAAATATTATACAAATATATTTGGAAAAGTTGAAAATGTCTTTTTGGTGAATGGTGATTGTAGCAAAAGCATTGGATCATCTGTTTTACTTAGTACTCGGCTAAAATGGATTCCAGAATAATATGATTCCTCATTTGAATATTCGTGGGACCAAAAAGTATTCAGTAATTGTATAACGCTCTGGAGAGACCATGGTCATACCTATTCTTGCATGTTTTTAGGTTACTGGCCTTCGGTCCGAATCCTATTGCCGTGACATTGCATCAGTCGTCCGTCTTCGTCGTCGTTCATTTACATTTTCATCTTTAATGTTTACGATCAAATCTTTCTGAAATTTTCCACAAAAATGCATAAAATATTTCGAGAGAAGAATTTTTTAGTTTTTTTTATTTTCGCAATTTTTTGGACGAAAAAATGGCCAATTAGGAAATGATATATACTGAAAATTGTCATGACCTTGAATTTGACCTTTGACCTCATTTTCAAGATCATAGGACAAAAGTGGCTAATATCTCGCTTCTTATTGACTTCACAGCTTAGAAATCAATTATGAACATATAGTAAATGATATATACATATTATTCTCGTGACCTTGAATTTGACCTTTGCCTAACTTTCAAGGTCACAGGACAAAATGATAATTATCTCGCTTATTATCGACTTTACGGCTTAGGAATCAATTGTGAACATATAGAAAATGATATATTGCCAAATATTGCTCTGAGCTTGAAGTCGACATTTGACCTCACTTTCAAGGTCAGGACAAAATGGCTAATATCTTGCTTCTCTGTTGACTTCATAGCTTGGGAAGCAGTTGTGGACATATAGAAACTGATATACACTCAATATTCTGATAACCTTGAATTTGACCTTGATCTTATTTTCAAGGTCAGAGCACAGAATGGCAATATCTCTCTTATTATTGACTTTACAGCTTAGTAATAAATTGTGGACATGCAGAAAATGATATACATTGAATATTCTGATGACCTTGAATCTGAGATTTGACCCTATTTTTTAGGACAGAGCACAAAACGGCTAATATTTTGCTTATTATCGACTTTTCAGCTTAGGAATCAATTGTGCAAATATAGGGAATGATGTATACCAAATATTTTTCTGACCTTGAATTTGATTATTGACCTCATTTTCAATGTTGAAGGACAGAATTGCTCTTATCTTCCTTGTTATTGAATTTACAGCTTAGCAATCACTTGTTTGGACATATGAAGAATGAAATACATTTTATGCTGGATATTCTTGTGACCTTGAATTTGACCAGAGACCTTATTTTCAAGGTCACGGGACAAAATGGCTAATATCTAATATATAAACCATATATTGTCTGGTAACCTGCCCTAGCCTTTGGGCTAATTTTTCATTTTTTCATGCCTATATTAGAACTACTGTTAAGTCGGTATGATGCCATCAAACTTTTAATGGGTGTGAGATTTGTGATTGCATACAGGTATAAGGGTTAATAAATATGTGCTGAATGCAACATACTTGGTATTATTTTCAAGTCAAGGTGATTTTGAGGTTTCCAATGATTTTATCCATTGATTATAGAATCAATAGAATAATCATTAGTATTCAGTATTATACTATTAAATAGTATTTTATCTCTGAACAATCAGTCAGAGATACTCAGGTTCTTGTGATATCACCAATGCATCAGTGTACAAGTGCGCAATTTTCCCTTTTGCTGTAAGATCAAAATCTTTGCAAAAAATTTTCATTTTTATTTAGCACATGTAAGCAAAAAAATTGACTATAGGACTTGAAGGTTGCAGATGTAGCCTATACACGTATTAGTATTGAACACTTATCTGAAGTCATTACTATCGAAATGGTGACCTAAAATTTGAACTGGAATGACCTTTACAAGTGTCACAGTGACATTTCAGCTCAATTCAAGCGGAACATTGGGTGTATAATCCTAATAGAGCCTGTATTAGTGTCAAATATCCATGTATGATCCCTCTTTATCTGCTAATATGTGTAAATACCTGAAATTGTCAATTGTAAGAGAAAAAAAAATAGACGCTTCCGGTCGCCTACGACCGCTTGGATGTATCCCCCGTAGCCCTATCATCTCTGTTGCCCCAAATATATCACTGTCAAGTGTGAAAAACTAGAGCAAGGGCTAAAAAAGATTACCAGAGAAATGTTAAATCCCAAGTCACAACTGTTTTCTTTTCCCCACCAAAACTGCTGCACTGATTTTCCGAGGTTATTGAAGGTCGAATTCAAAATCACCACTGAAATCTCTTTATATGAATTTCCATTCGACATGTTTGATAAAATAACGAAAATACAGATAGATCAATCTTTTCACCTATTTATATTTCAACTCAGAATATTTTACAAACTTGGTTCCAAGTTGAAATTCAAAGTAAAATTTGACCAAAAATGCATTTCAAGATGACGAAATTGGAGCTAGATTGAACTTCTCTTATAAGTTATATATCAGTCTACATACTGATGTCTCAGATGCGGTATGAGTTTTCTCAAAGCCTGGACGCGCTTCACACTCAGGTAGGCATGCTGAGTACTGCAATCGCCAACATTGAGCCTCGAGTAGAATCCTGTGAACAAAGGATAGCTAGAATAGAAGACGACATGGACACCCGTTACCAAGAGCAGGATGTGGCTATCAAGTACTTGACTGCAGAGCGTCGAGATGAATTCCCGGTCGACAAATCAATTGTTTGTGTCGGCTTGCCAGAGAACGAAGGTGAAGATATCTACGAAAAAGCCCAAATACTGGTAGAAACGGGACTGTCCCTGGAAAACGTACAGGTGGAAAAGGCCCTCAGGATACGTTCCAGGAATTCAAAACCAGGCATCGTGAAAATCTGCTTCCCAACCGTTAAAGAGAAAGTCGAGGCTCTACGAAACAAGCGTAAGTTAGCAAACACTGGATACAAGGGCGTATTCATCAGGTCCTCCCTGTCACATGTGGGGCGTGTCGCCCAGAAAAATGTTCAAACTCTACTGAAGGAACTCCCGAACGGACATAAGTACCGACTGACGTCACATGGCAAACTCGTACCCAAGGCAGATGATGACAACAGGGAACACAACTCGATGATGATGAATGATAGAGATAGATATGACGGCATTGATCAGAGATCCGACATGAATCCACACAGTCAATCTTTCGCACCCAGTCCCAATTCAAGAAGTACGGGTTCTCCGTCGCGGCAGAGTCACACAGACCAGCAACGCTAGGATTCAGCGCAGGCTCAGCGTATCACCTGTCAACAGCTGACTATCGCAACGTGGAATATTCATGGACTTAACCGTTTTCTTTTGTGTGCTGACACTGAAACTTATTTGTCAAGGTTTGACATTGTGTCACTGTGCGAAACATGGACAAGTAGTAATGACAATGTACAAGGTTATTTGCAGAACTATCAACAATTTGTGTTACATGGACACCGGCGTCATAGCCGTGGACGTACACCGGGTGGAGTGTCTGTGTTCGTGAAAAACAGTATCAAGAAAGATGTTCAGTTAATTAAACGCTGTGACTATGGATTTGTTTTCATGCTCAAAAAAGAAGCATTTGGTTTACAGCAGCCCGTTTTACTGCTATGTGTTTACATTCCTCCGGAAAGATCAACCTTCTATGATCAGAGATCAGAAAATAATGGGATACATGAACTGGAAAATATGTTGCTTGAGCTTACAGCTGATTATAGTGACTGTGATGTTTTGTTGATTGGTGATTTGAATGCCAGAACTGCTAGTGAGCCTGATTTCATTGACAATGATAGTATGGTGCATCTACCTGATTTACAAGAGTGGTACCCTATTGACAGTTTCCACCTCGAGCGCAGCTCAAGAGATCAGCACACCAATCTGTTCGGCAAATCGCTTCTTGATCTATGTTGTGTATGTGGTGTTCATATAATGAATGGAAGATTCCCTGGAGACTGTCGGGGGGAATTCACATATACGTCTAGAAATGGGTGCAGTGTTGTAGACTATATGCTGGCATCCTTTTCACTATTCAACTCTGTCCGTGACTTCAGTGTTGACCATATGACTGAATCAGATCACTTCCCATTGATATGTGAACTCACAGTTACTGTTCAAAATGTTGTTAATGATCAACAGTCTTCACTTCAGAATTATCCAAGGTTCAAATGGGACGATGGCGAGAGCGATGCATTTCGTATGACAATGCTGGACAATGTTTCTCGTGTTACTCTCCAGCAGGGCCTAGCATCACTCGAGCGAGATGACATCGACACTGCCGTCAGGCTGATTGTTGAGGTGATCCAGCGAGCAGGCGAGGACATGCTGAAACCCGTGAAACAGACTTCGCAGCGTGGGAGTAAGGCACGTCCTCGGCGAAAGAATGCTGACTGGTGGGATGATGAATGTAATAAACAAAGACGGTGTAAAATGAGAAAATTGAGAAATTATAGAAGGACTAGGTCACATTTTGACTTACAGTTGTATTTAGTTGCCAAATCACAATTTGTAAGACTATGTCGTAGCAAAGAACAACTATACTAAACCAAGATGTTGGAAAAACTCAAAAATGCATGTGCAAGTAAACACTCAAAAACTGTGTGGAATACAATTAAGATGTTCACTAACATTCCTCAGAAAACAGCTTGTATTAGTGCAAATGAATGGTTCGATCATTTCAAAAGCATTTTCGATGTTAATGTGGAAGACGACCCTGTGGTCAACGATTATTTGCTGACGCATGATAATCACTGTTTAAAATGTGATATTAGTGGTACTTATTCTAATGATAACTGTGATGTTTTGAACAGTCCAATTACTAGAGAAGAAATTATCAAAGTTGTGAAACAGTTACCCAACGGCAAATCTGGTGGGACAGATGGAATATTGTATGAAATGCTGAAAAACTCAGTGGATGTTATTTTGGAATATTTGCATGAACTGTTTAACAAAATATTATGTACTGGTTATTTCCCAGGGAAGTGGGGAGAAGCAATTATATCACCATTGCATAAGAAAGGGCCAGTAGGTGATGTAAAGAATTACAGAGGTATTTCTCTCTTGTCATGCATTGGTAAAGTATTTACTAAAATACTCAATAACAGGTTGTTACTGTGGGCAGAGTCCAATGACAAACTGTATGATGGACAGAGCGCTTACAGGTGTCAACGTTCTACTGCAGATAACATTTTTAATTTGTATGCTATGATCCATAAATATTTGTGTAAACCCGGTGGAAGGTTCTACTGCACGTTTGTTGATTTTTCACAGGCGTTCGATTCCATTCCACATGATAAATTGTGGCACAGGATGATAACTGAAGGTATTCATGGCAGATTTTTGAATGTACTGAGATCCATGTATAGCAAACTTTTTTCTTGTGTTAAAACACCAGAAGGTTTGACTGAGTTTTTCCACTGTACAGTTGGAACCCGCCAAGGGTGCATGATAAGCCCACTGCTTTTCATATTGTATATAAATATTTTAGTTAAGATGTGTGAGAACTCTGATAACTCTGGAATTTATCTAGACCCGGTAACACCCTCAGTACATGTACTGTTGTATGCTGACGATATCACTTTGGTGAATGACACTGTGGGTAGGCTTCAAGCAGGACTAAATGTACTGAGTGAATTCTGCAGGTTATATGGATTGCGTGTAAATGAATCAAAAACAAAAGTGATGATATTTCGCAATGGTGGTGTACTTCGACGAAATGAAAAATTTTATTATAATGGTACGCAACTGGAGAGTGTTCCATATTATAAATATCTAGGTATTACATTTTCCACAAGATTGATTTGGACACCAGCAATAAAAGCACTTTGTCTACAGGCACAAAAATCGATTTTTAAAATTGTAAGTATTTTAAGAAAGTGTGGGGACCTCACAGTTAGTATAGGTCTGGAACTGTTTGACAAACTTGTTCTCCCCATATTGCTGTACGGATCCGAAATTTGGGGATACGAGTATCGAGACCAAATAGAGCAAGTTCACAGAAAGTTCTGTAAAATTATGTTGGGTGTTTCTAGGAATACATCAAATATCAGAGTATTAGGCGAACTTGGAAGGTTACCTCTGTATGTAACTTATGCTACTCGATGTGTAAAATTCTGGTTGAAAGTTGTAATGTCGAATGGTATTTCGAAATCCAGCTATAACATGTTGAAAACCTCAGATAATAACGGAAAAAAGAACTGGGCCAGTTATGTGAAAAATATACTTCTAATAAATGGCTTTGGTTATGTATGGGTGGCTCAAGGTGTTGGTGATGTAGATTCCTTCATGTCAGCTCTGAAATTGTGTTTATCCGATACAGCAAGGCAAACATGGTTAGGAAATGCTACCTTTAGTACTAGGTATTGTTCATATAAATTCTCACTTGATCCCGAAAGGTATCTTGAATCGGTAAATATCAGACGTCACAGAATATCTTTGGCTAAATTACGGACTGGTAACAATAAGCTGGCTGTAAACAATTTTCAGAGTACAGATCATTTGTGCAAATACTGTTTATCAAAAAACCTTGCCAAGATTGAGGATGAGTATCACTTCATTGTAGAATGTTCTCTGTACCGAGAAATGAGAGCTGTTTATCTGCCAGACATACAGTCAAACACATATGATTTTGTGACCATTATGAACAGTAATGATACAGATAAAATTAAATCACTATCAGCTTTTGTGTATCATGCATTCCAGCTACATAATATATTGTGAAACTGCGTGATATGTTGAAATTGATGAAATATGTAAATCACCTTGAAACTCTTATTTATGTTGACAGGATGACCATCTTACTATGTACTTGTCATTATTTGTGTATGGCGGCTGGGCCTGTGGCCTTCAAGAGCTTAATAAATCAATCAATCAATCAAAAAAAAAATATTTCGATTCATAATACATGTATGTGCCAAACATGGTTTCAAGTTGAAATTCAAAGTAAAAGTTAATCAAAACTGCATTTCAAGATGACAAAATTGGAGCCAGATCAAACTTTTCGTCATGAGTTATATTTTAACTCATAATACCTGCCCAACTTGATTTCCAGTTGAAATTCAAACTAAAAGTTGACCAAAACTGCATTTCAAGATGACGAAATTGGACCCAGATCAAACTTTTTGCCTTGAGTTATATTTCAACTCATAATATGTGCCAAACTTGGTATTAAGTTGAAATTCAAGGTAAAAGTTGACCAAAACTGCATCCCAAGATGACGAAATTGGAGCCAGATAGAACTTTTCGTCATAAGTTATATTTTGACTTATAATATGTGCCAAACATGCTTTCAAGTTGAAATTCAAAGTAAAAGTTGACCAAAACTGCATTTCAAGATGACGAAATTGGAGCCAGATCGAATTTTTCACCATATAAAGTTATATTTTACCTCATAATTTGTGCCAAACATGGTCTCAAGTTGAAAATCAAAGTAAAAGTTGATCAATGTTTTCATAAAAAGCTATTGTGATCAATAATATACTTAACTAGCAAAAAAATAATGTTAACTTATTTGGTCACAAACATAAAATCTCTACTGGACAAAGCCTTCACCTTGTTGAGTCCAATAATAAATATTTCTTGTCTTAACTATTTTCATTGTGGTCAATAATAGACTTAACATGTAAAAATAAAGTTAACTTATTCGGTTACACCCACAAATTTCTACCGGACAAAACCTTAACCTTGTTGAGCTCAATAATAATTGTTTCTCATCTTAACTATTTTTATTGAGGTCAATAATAGACTTAACTAGCAAAAGAAATGTTAACTTATTTGGTTACAGACAAAAAATGTCTACTGGACAGAATCTTTACCTTGTTGAGCCCAATAATCAATATTTCTTGTCTTAACTATTTTTATTGTGGTCAATAATAGACTATACTAGTAAAAATAATGTTAACTTATTCAGTACACCCATGAAATCTGTACTGGACATACTTTCACCTCGTTGAGCTTAATAATAAATATTTCTCATCTTAACTATTTTTATTGTGGTCAATAATAGACTTAACTATTTTTATTGTGGTCAATAATAGACTTAACTAGTGAAAATAATGTTAACTTATTCGGTTACACCAATGAAATTTGTACTGGACAGAACATTTACCTTGTTGAGGTTAATAATAAATATTTCTTGTCTTAACTATTTTTATTGTGGTCAATAATAGACTTAACTATTAAAAATAATGTTAACTTATTCAGTTACACCCATGAAATTTGTACTGGACAAAACCTTTACCTTGTTGATCTTAATAATAAACATTTCTCGTCTTAACTATTTTTATTGTGAACAATAATAGACTTAACTAATAAAACTAATGTTAACTTATTCAGTAATATTGTCCTGTTTTCACTGAAAACTTCAGTTCTCCATTCTGAACAAGAAACCAGTGTCATTACCTTCCACTGTACAGGCTATTGGAATGATCGTACATGTCAAAATGGATATTTCAAAATTCTGTAATAAGTTAGGCTGTTAACATATTAATATTTATATGATCATTCTAAAAAACGATTGGTTTCGTGTGACAGCCCTTCCCAACAACACTTCCAAATATTATCAAGATTCGTCAAAAATTGCCATCTGTAGAGCGTTCACAAGCCATGTGTCTCAAACAGGCTGTTTTCAATGCAAAATGTGTCCCCAAACGACCAATTCAGTTGCCACGGCAACCAAAATCGATTGGTGTCGGGATCTTACCATAATATATGTGCCTGCAAAAAATAATGGTGATCGGGTGAGAATTGCGGCCTGTAGCGCGTTCACAAGCCATGTGTCTCAAACAGGCTGTTTTCAATGCAAAATGTGTCCCCAAACGACCAATTCAGTTGCCACGGCAACCAAAATCGATTGGTGTCGGGATCTTACCATTATATATGTGCCTGCCAAAAATAATGGTGATCGGGTGAGAATTGCGGCCTGTAGCGCGTTCACAAGAAAATCTCTGCGGACGCGGACGCGGACGCGGACACGGACGCGGACGCGCACGACGAAGCCAAATCCATAGTATGCGCCGAACTTTGTTCGGGGGATACAATTATTGAATATTGCATCACACAATGTGATCAGTGTTTCGACTCTAATTGCCAACTCACACATTTTGAGGTAGTGTGGCTATTTTTTCAAGAGTTTGAGTACATGTAACATCAAATACAAGGTCACCAGAAAATAAACCATACATGTACATTATACGTGTATGTTCATAACACACTCATGCTCATTTTTAATGTGCTTTATACCAATTTATGCATCTTCAAGGTCTTTTGAGATCAGATGTAGGTCACCCAAAATATACAGCATAATATGACTTCACATATCAGCATATAGGCTCATGAGACGAACATATAATGCTGAAATTTCAACGACTCAGTATCCATTGGTAAACATAGCTTTGACTAATAGAACTCAGGAGAAGTTAAGGTTATCTCGGAACAAGTTCAAGGTCACTGAAACAAGGTCCAAATGGTCATGATGGATCTCATGTGGCTATAATACATGTACAAAATAATCTTCACCGAGCACTCATCTTCAATGACAGGTACACACATTTTTCAAGCAAACGTAACCTTCAAATCTGTTCAGGTAAAAGCACAATACCAATCAAAACTTTATCATCCAGACTTGGATGTCCAAAAAGTTAATAAAAATTAACTGGTACAATTTCACAATTTTTAGGTCCTTGTAAGCCTGACATTTTAGCATATCGATCGATTCGAACCATTTGCATATACTCGTCCGAGTACTTGTACATTATGTATAATACAGTGTAGCATACTGTTTGTGACTGTAAAAAAACCAAAACCCTCCCCCGCAATGACCACACTTCATACACACACACACGCTTACATCAGCATCTATGAATAACTCATCCCTAGGAGTACTGCACACTTCTCAAAGTCACACGTGCCACAACACGACACACAGTTTTACCTAGTGCAGCCGCGCGCATATATAAGCACGCGTGCATATATATGTTACGAAATCGGGATTCCTCAGGGTCCGATCAGCCCTTTTACTGACGAATAGTGTTCGTAGTGTTGTGCTCGAAGTATCACAAACCAGTCCGAATTCAATTAATCCAAGTTTATTAGGATGAACCTTCCGATGACACGAGCACGGCCACATACGTACTTCCCGATATAGTCCGAATGACAGTCCGACACGTATACAATATATCACAGATATTCACTTCTTAATTTCTTTGTAATTTCTTCAATATTCTAGAGATCCGTCTTCTCTCTATAAAATAAACTGATAAACCATATTTCTTCACATACAGGTAATAAATTCAAAAGGAAAATGGCTACTTCAACAGAATTGTTCATACCTGGTATTACTTTGTAATCTCGTTAAAACCATTGCCAGAAACAATTTTCTAGATATTCTGTCAAAAGAACAAAAATAAAAACAGAAAAGTCAATAAAAATCCACTCAATACGCCAAAGCAAGGACAAGAACTAACGCGAGTGCCAAAGTGTTCAATCTGACTCGTGGCAAATCATATCAGGACACCTACGCGCCTGAACCACGGCTTGAAACTAACCCTGGAGAACTGAATGCAACATATTTCATTCCTTCGTGGCAACTTGAAGTTGAAACGTATTTAATTAAAAATTATTCCCAGAAAACTTTTTGTTTCGTTTTTGATAATGGTAAATGTAAACATGAAAACTAATCATTCGCCCCTGTTCACAATAATTCAGTTGTACAAATATTTTTATGTGTGTTTGCGGTGGATTCATTCTTGAGATTTTTTTATAACCAGAACTGGGAAACAGTATATCCGCCATATTAAACCACACATATAGATTCTCGTAAACAAATAGGATGGATTTATTTGCTAGATCTAAAAACATATGAACAACTATTGATATATTGATCAATCGAAATCGGAAATTAAATACATGAGGCCGTTCGCGATATATGGTGTGCATATATTTTGAAATTGACCTTTTCTGAATACTGATAATGTTCCCATATATGTAAATATCTTTACAAAACTAACCTTTATCGATCGATATTCAGGGTAATGGCCTGACCAATGTGACCATCTCTCAGATATACATACAGCTGTGAATATAATATCAATATAAGCATTTGACATGTCTACTAATACAGTTATAACATAGGAGGATGAATGGGAATGAAATGACTTGATAAGAATAATCAGAATGTTTTTCAAACTGTCAAAATATATCACAATGTTGGCAACTTTTTCACTGGTAATATCATGGTTTAGAAAACCTATATACGCAAATGAAGAGGGGCAAAGGCTGGAGTTAGCCCTACTCAATGTCACTAAATTATCATTTATGGATAAGAATGAAAGAAATTTCGAAGAATTCGGTTTTGTACACTGCAAAGAACCTATGATATCGCTCGCCACCACCGCCTATGATTCGAACGATCGTCGCAAAATTCACGAGAATACTGTGCAGAACTGGGCGCAGTTTATGCCATGTCTTCAGCCGGTTCTAATGGTCAAAGACCGGACTGCAGAGCTGAGAAATACATCATCATTAGCCAGTTTTGCATTGGCACGCGGGTGGAAAGTAACGGAATACCACCGGACCAAGAATTCACTGCCGATCCTAAAAGACATGATTTTAGATCTGCAAAAAGCCTTTGACACCATGTTCGTAGGTTTCGCGAATGCTGATATCTTATTCGACTACGGCCTGATCCACACAATCCATTCAATTGCAAAGTACAGGGATAAGATGGAGAAAGATGGGATTTTCGCATCTGGAGTGAGAACGAATGCTAAAATGAAAACAGCAGAAACAGTGGACAGTCTATGGAAAGCCGACATTGTGACTAACATGGCTAAAGATTTTAGTCATTGTAGAGGCGACTCAGCCGACTATTTCATTTTCAGTCGAGACGGCTTTCCCTGGAACTCCGTGCCAGACTTTGTTCCAGCTCGCCCCAGGTAAGATCATTCCATTGGGGAATATGTTTTGATAGGCTGATTAACGAAATAATTTCAGATGAAATATAAATGGGAATATAGATCTATAGATCCAAGTTTTAGACAGCTAGAAATGGATCACAACATCGAATGACTTTACTTTGGGGAATGCCCAATCAAAAATTTGGTATGAACCTCATAATGTTCATTTTAGTTTGTATTTGCTTTGTAATTAGCCACGATGTTGATAATTCCAAACGTATTATAGAAAACAAATTATATATATATATTTTAGATACGACAGCTGGTTTCTAGGGAAGGCTGTGCTGTGGGACATATTTCACATTGACGTCACATCGACTGTGATAGCCCTACATCAGGCGTCGAGAATCGCGCCCGCCTACATACGTCATGACGTCAGCGTCGATTTCAACGTCAACTACCGACTTGTTGACGCGTCAGCATATCGCGACATGTGCGTCGTGCGTCGACTCTGTCGTCATGAGTGTGCCGAATTTGTCGCTATGGTTACCGAGGCGGGGTGTCGCTGGGGTCATTGCGTTCAGATCAAACGGCGAGAGAGAGACAGAACTTGTCGTGTGCCGAATTATCTGGGGATGGATTCTAGAAGTGTGTTAGTCTAGACATGCTCCAATATATTTATTTGTCGTTCAATGTATTTTATACTTTTGCCACAGTATTTTAACTGTTCCCCCATGTCTTTCATTGTGATAAATTTTGTCAAATATTCCTACAATAAAATCTGAACTGGTGTTAGGATACTGGGTTGTTAGGCTTGCAAAGAAATTTTTTGATATATCATAAATATGTATGTTACCTGACTGCTAATAACCTCTGAATGAAGTACTTAGAATTCAGTATTTAATATCAACAAGACGAGATTCTATGATGATATTTTAGTTGCGTTTATCGGAGAAAAAAAACATTTGTTGATTTCAATTTAGATCAGACACATCTCAAACATCCAGTTTTTTTTTGTAGAACTTAGGAATCCAATTCATCAATCACGTGTTCATTCGCAATGTCACCACACATTGGTCCGACATCTCCAATCAGAATGACCTATATTGACTGCATGAAAATCTATATGTGACGAGACATATTTATTGAATATCACCAAATGTGGCCGAAATTTGCAAGGTAGGTATATACTCTACGAACATATACATAGGCACTTCGTTTATATAATACCGAAATGGTTTGATTTGTCTTTCTGCAAAAGTATGAACGAAGGGTTGTCGTATCTATTCAATATTGAAAGTTGAAGGGTGAATTACTAGTAGACAAAAATTAAATATTACAGTTGCATCATACAATAACTTTGATACGCTATAAAAGTGTGATCGATTATGCATTGATTCATATGGTGATGGTATGCTAAATTATCAATTGGCTAGGACTCTGATATATAGCTGATCAATATCCTGGGTAGCAAGTCGATTTAATTACCCGGAGTTAATATATTCGTTTTTCCACCATTTTTGTACTTACTGAAACCCACATTAGATAATTACACAATGTGTTATGTAATCTATCATTTAGAAAATCCTGAAAATACGTGGCTCTCGCAATGAAGGGGAAGACAATGCCATAAATCGCTACACCTATAGATAATTACGATGCCCCTGATTCGTGCAAACGATTTACTACTTTGTGCAAACGAAATAGGTTTTATTTTCATCATGTCCTATCAGGGGCACCGTACGTTGTGGATTATACACGTTTGAAAGCATGACTTCCACACGTATGGGTTGAAACTTGTAGGTATTTTCCAAATATATAATATTTTTTTTACTTAATTCTATGATGATATTCAAAATAAACGAATTACAATACATGTAGTGTGCATCCACTTGGAAACCAAATCACAGTCCGCAATTTTCGTATCAGCAGAACGATGAAAAGACTGTACAGCAAGCATCACGATCAATTACCTTTTCATTACGTAAGTGAACTCCGGAATATCTAACCCCAGTGTCTGGGATACTGGACCTGTCAGAGTAATACAGTTTGTTTAATATAGTAAACACTCTCTCAAGCAAACACCTATTTCCCCCCTCCAATTTGTTATTGTTATAAAAACCTTACTTAGAAATATGTTTTATCCACAATTTCGCGGGACACCCGAAAACGAGTTTCAAGTTCCAAGTTCCGAGTTTCAAGTTCCGAGTTTCAAGTTCCGAGTTCCAAGTTCCGAGTTCCAAGTTCCGTATTTAAAGTCCCAAGAATGTGCAGTTATCGTTTTTATATTTCTGCATCGGGTCTCTCCAACTCATTAAATCACTTTCACAAAGTCAAAAATTAACCTTCCAAGCTTCCAGGTACGCGCGGACCTCAGAATGCCACGCGGGTATGATTTGAAATTTTGGATAGTTTGTGGATTTGGGTGTGTTTTTCGTTCAATTCTATTTAGTTCATGATATGTATTTTTATATCATTTCTATATTTTACATTCACAAAATTAAATACAAATGATGGGAAAATTGAAAACAAAGGGGAATGAAAATAATACTTATTGCATTGTGACAGAATAAATTCGGATCTTGTCAATTTCTTTCATTAAATAATTGTTCAGGCATCACCAACGAACTATGCTGTGGATGACTGAACAAATATTTAATAGAAGAAGTTGATATTTATAATTTATTCTAACGTGTAACATATATTGGTGCTGCGCCTTCAAACTGACGCCATATATGATCCCTCGATCGTCTCTGCAACTTTTAGACTCAATGTTCAAAGAACTCCTGAAAAACCGTGGCATGTGTAGAAATACCGTAAAACTTCCAATAGATGCCGGATTCCTGATAGACGCCGGGGGTTCAGGTATGCTGAAATTAATAGACGCCAGGTTCTGATAGACGCCGGGTCTATACGTACATTGTGTAACATAGCAACGTATAGATATTAATATCGACAACGTCAACGCGTCCCAGTCGGGAATTTCCAGCTTTTAATATCTAAACTGTCGTCCGATTTGTCATATCGTAACACAGGCCTCGCCAATTTCAATAAACACCGGGTCCAGACAACGACTGAAATCAAGAAACGCCGGGTTCTAATAAACGACGTGTTCTAATAGACGCCGGGTCTAGAGTGTAACTGAAATCAATAGACGCCCGGGCGTTTATTAGAAGTTTTAGGGTACTGACTGAACACCGACGACACCTTTTTCTTAAACGCGGAACTTGGAACTTGGAACTCGGAACTTGGAACATGGAACTCGGAACTTGGAACTCGTTTTCGGGTGTTCACAATTTCGCAGCTAATGCTTTGTATGAAATTAATAACGTGTCATATATATTCATACGTCCATTTTACGTCTCCAGACTCTTAAAAACCTTAAACGTTGAGTTTGCCACATATCCATTTTCCTTCTCAGTATCAGGATGCTGATCAGTTACTCGATAAAATAGGTCATTTCGAATAGATAATAAGAAGAAATAACTTTCAAGAAATAACTTTCAAATTTTGAATCCTCGTGACCTCACTGTTTGTAGCTGACTATTTTGAACATAACTGTTTTTGTCGAAAAAAATCTCTGACGGTTATATTCCATATAATTATATTGTACTTTTCCAATATTTGTCATTTGTTCAATAGTTAGTGTGAAAACACTCGGAATAAAGCAATCAATGTATAATAAATCGTGAAACACGATACCTTATGCGTTATTGTTGCATCTTTTACTCAGCATTCCGAAATTCGTTATTTTTCAGAGTTATATTGTTCCTCATGAATGCATACATATACCAATTGACAATATGAGCTTTAGTTAAAATGCATCTTGTGTCCCAGGTGTTACATAGACGCTGGATACACATCAGTCAATTTTGGAACCGCTTCCATGTGACGTCTCCGTATATATATATGCACTTGATGATAGTAGAGTATTGTTTGTGTACATTCACACTGGCGGTGTCGTCAAGGATTCCAGCACCCAACACACTTCCGGTGAATTGTGATCACTGAAGTGACAAAGGTCGTTTTATAAACAAGAAGTAACACAGACTCTGATCCGCCAGCTGGACATCTCAGTATATCCACTTTCAACACTGATTTTTCTCATACTTACCACTGTCAAACTCCCACATTATATGCTATTTTCCAATGTAATTTCGGTCCAGCAACAGTCATCAGTCATATTCCGAAATTTTCGGACTACTCTGCTGTACGTGTAGAGACGTAACTAATAGTCCATGAGCCCAGGGGGTCCACCGTGCACCCCCCCCCCCAGGACTCTCCGCGAGGGGTGTCATTTTGTTCAGGGGACCCTTGAGCTTCAGAATCCACTTGTTAACACTCGATATCCTGGGATGAACTATCCAATCTGGCGGCTTTTCAAAATGGCCGCCATCAAAACCGAGACATTTCTTGAAACACAAACTTGTATTTTTCTTCGCCCCTAATTGTGCTAGAGACACGAATTTGGTACCTGAACATATGTTTTAGAGGTCAGGGAATCCAATAAAAATATTTTTCAAATACTTCAGCCTATCCCTTCAGCATGAAATCCAAGATGGCGTCCATCAGAATCGCATATTTTGTCATATTTTTTCTAAAACTTTTATATTTTGAGAAAACTGTGTGGCCATAAATGACAATTATGTGCCCTAATACATGCTATTGGTACTTGATAACATCAGTGGCAAAAATAACAACGGTATTTTAATATGAACCATTTTGACCTTATATGTTCTTTTGCAGGAGGAGTAGTTCATTTCATGCCAAACTAAGTACATATTTTAAATCTAAATACATGGAAATATAAGAATAAACCAAATTCTTGACCAAATATCGGTGAAGAGAGTACATTATCTTCGTTCAGTTATGCACAAATGTGGCCATCTTGGATTTTTCCTATGCTGAATGCTTTGCTTCTTGGAAATGGCTTTTGTAATGTACATGTACATGTGTATATTTCAGATAAATGAACTAACTTAATGACGTTTAACGTCACGTTTATGCACAATACATGACTTTAACTGTTGATTGTGATCTGATTCAATATTGCTGCAATTGTCTTTATTGCCAAATTCAATATATCTTCTAGCAGTTGAGGCATTGGGGACATTGTTATTTTAACCACTGATGTTATTAAGCACCATCAGCATGTACTTAAGGCACAAAATTGGTGATAATGGCTACACATTCGTCTTAATATGTTAGAGTTTTAGAAAAAAATATGATAAAATATGCCATTCTGGTGGCTGCCATCTTGGATTTCATGCTAATGGACAATGCTAAAGTAGTTGAAAACAATATTATTGCATTTCCTAAACTCTAACACATATGTTTAGGTACAAAGTTCGCACAATTAGGGTATAAAGATATACATATATGCAATTTTGTGCTTATTATTGATCAATTTCGGTCTTGTCGCGATTGTGTTTATTGCCATAGTCAACATATTCTTGAGCAATTAAGGCATAGGGGACATTGTTAGTTCTACCACTGATGTTTTTAAGTACCAGTAGCATGTATTGGAACACATAATTGGTGATAATGACCACACATTTGTTTGAAAAATTAAAGTTTCATGAACAAAATATGAAAAAATATGCGATTATGATGGACGCCATCTTGGATTTCATGCCGAAGCACTATGCTAAAGTAGTTGAAAATAATTTCATTGCATTCCCTAACCTCTAAAACGTAAGTTTAGGTACCAAGTTTGTGTCTCTAGCACAATTAGTAGCAAAAATTTATGCAATTTTGTTTATTCTTGATTAAAATCGGTTCTGTCGCAATTGTGTTTATTGCCAATTCAAGGTATTTTTTTTTAATTTAAGGCATCGAGGACATTGTTATCATTGCCACTGATGTTATCAAGTACCAATAGCATGTATTAAGGCACAAAATTGTTGATAATCTCCACAGAGTTCCTTAAAATATTAAATTTTTAGGAAAAAAATATGACAAAATATGCGATTCTGATGGTCGCCATCTTGGATTTCATGCAGAAGGGGTATGTTGAAGTAGTTGAAAATATTTTTATTGCATTCCTTGCCGTCTAAAACATATGTTTAGGTGCTAACTTTGTGTCTCTAGCACAATTAGGGGCAAAGATATATACAACTTTGTGTTTATTGTTGATCAAATTCGGTTTCGCCGCGATTGTGTTTATTGCCAAACTCAACACATTTTTCAGCAATTAGGGCATTGGGGACATTGTTATTTTTGCCACTGATGTTATCAAGTACCAATAGCATGTATTAGGGCACATAATTGTCATTTATGGCCACACAGTTCCTCAAAATATAAAAGTTTTAGAAAAAATATGACAAAATATGCGATTCTGATGGACGCCATCTTGGATTTCATGCTGAAGGGATAGGCTGAAGTATTTGAAAATATTTTTATTGGATTCCCTGACCTCTAAAACATATGTTTAGGTACCAAATTCGTGTCTCTAGCACAATTAGGGGCGAAGAAAAATACAAATTTGTGTTTCAAGAAATGTCTCGGTTTTGATGGCGGCCATTTTGAAAAGCCGCCATATTGGATAGTTCATCCAAGGATATCGAGTGTTAACAAGTGGATTCTGAAGCTCAAGGGTCCCCTGAACAAAATGACACCCCTCGCGGAGAGTCCTGGGGGGGGGGGGGGTACACGGTGGACCCCCTGGGCTCATGGACTATAATGATATGCTACAATTTTCGTCCTACAAGCTCTCCATTGAGGTGATTATTCAACACCGCGCACATGTGGCCAAACGTTTCCTGCTGCAGACGGTCGTTTACAGTCGTATAACAATTACTATTGGCTAGAAACTCATTTGTTCTGATTAGTTAGTGGATTTTTGAGAAATGAAATGATTGTTTACAGACGTAACGATTTGACACCAAACGGTCCTTGATAATCAAGTTCTATCTCTCACGCATGCATGCAATCAATGTTATACACGGCATGGTGAATGTGATGAATATCATTGGAAAAACATGATTATCAGGAAAAACACGTCATGTGCATTCACCAACACCGATTCATATATATGTTTTTAGAGATGTAATTTTTTGGACGTGAAATGTTACATCTCCGTATGGTCATCAACAGAATTTTTACAAATATACTCCCGTTTCTGTGGTAAAATTGCAATCAATTTTCCCTGAATAGATTAATTTGTTCATTATTATTTTCATAAACAGAATTTTTACAAATAAACTCCCGTTTCTGTGGTAAAATTGCAATCAATTTCCCTGAATAGATTATTTTTTTTATTATAGAAAAAATTCGACACATGCCTACCCATTTTGATAAAGAATGGTGAGGGTCTAATGTGGGTACCTCAGCCAGACACTATAAATAGCGGTAGGCCTAAATGTCCTACAAGTTAACTCATATATTCACATGTTTTGTGAAGGACAGCGATGTTTAGAATGAAATTATTTTGATATGTTATCTGAGTAAAACGGCCAGATATTTGCCACCATTTTCTGTATTCTTATAGTTATTTGAGACGTGACGGTTGTTTACATGACATGCAATTCTATATACTTACAGCTCAAACTCTTCGGTTCGGAAATTAACATAATCAGTGGGTTCTGCTGGAGTCCCGGGTGTTACAGAATCGTCTGAAATTGGGGGCGTAGCAATGACTGGATAATGAAGAAATGTAGATATATCAACAAACATGAATATTGATATGTCATATACGCTAGCTGTATAACCCGGATATCTGTGATATAGACACGGTTTATCTGTATCCTGTGATAATTTCTCTTAATACATGGGTGGATCATTTGATGGGCCGGATTCATGTGACTGAAGGTATCAAAAAAGTATAATAATAGAATGATTTATCAACGATTTCCGATAAAAGAAAATTGCAGGAAAAGATTAAACAACATACTGCAGTTAGAAGATGCATACATATTATTGATCAACAATGAACAATGACGATCCATATAAACACGGAGATTAGATCATTTATTTAATATGAATCCAACAAGGGTAAAACATGATATCAGTGTTCTGCACACACACAAAAAATATAATATAACATGCTGACATAACATCAATTAAGGAAAATATACATGTACATTGAATAAGAAGTATGCAATTTTTACGTACACTTCCGACTGAAATAAGCAAATCATTAAGGATGCTTATCAGTCAGGATCCATGCCTTACAAGCAAAATTCTAGTATGTTTTGTTTTACAGTTTGGTAATGAATCGCGCTGAAAATTGTTGTGTATGTTCTATCCACGACTACAATGCTTGTCCAATGGCCATATTGAAGACCCAGTCGATATCCATACAGATCCTGAACGTTATGCACCGCCAATCAAATGTAACTTACATAGAGAACTGACAGCGTTTTAGGGTATAGTTTCTTGACTATGGTTAGATTACCTATCATATAACAATAACCTACTGCCTGTTTTGGGATTTTCCTCGACAATTGATGGGAGTTTGATGGTCAAAATAGCATGTTATATATCATCCGCATTGAAAATACACTGGGCAAAAGAAATTTAATATTCGCGATTTTCGCGTTTTCATTATAAACGCGAAAATTTCTGGACGCGAATTTTTTTGGTCAACCGCATTTTGATTTGCGAATATATTTAATATTGAGCATGGTTATTGTGGTTGAATCTGCTGTTGATTCGGAAATTGATTTTGCAATGTGTGTGGTATAGAACAGAAGAACAAATAATGTTGTACATTTAACATAAAAAAGACCAGTAGCCAATTCCAAGTTTACATGTACGTAGTTAATTTTGTACTGTGACTGTATTTAAATCATGTTTAATACTAAGCCAGGAAATAAAGGTATAATAGGTATAATAAAGATACAATTGTGTCCATGTCAGTATTTTTACCAATTGTTGGGTTGCATAGTGAGTATGTTATTGGTAAATACCTCTGCATTACCAGTAATATGCATGTAACAGAAAACGCGAAAATAAACGGCCGCGAATATGTCCAAATCATGAAAACGCGAAATAAAACGGCCGCGAAATTAAAGGGGTTTACAGTGATATTAGTTGGCATTGTAAACTCAACCGCAAACTACATCAAGAATTCAGCGATTCTTATATTTTCTAAGTGCAGGATAGAACCAAAATCACAACATCTCACTCCTGAGTCATGTGAGTATACCTTCTCGACAGCTGAGCATTGACGGTATTTGCCATACGAATAATCCGCTGATCTGTACTTAGCGCTTCACTGACCAGCGGCACAAGACATTTTCGCCAGATCGTAATACACATTTGCACATGAATTTGTCATGATTATGGATGGGATACTTAAAATTTAGGAGTAAGTTATTGATCACGGATATGTGCACTCGTTGTAGTTAAGAAACTGCACCATGTAGTGCTTCGTGTACGCAACATAAGTTACATTTGTTTAAGCAACATTCAACTCCATTTATATACTAATTTATCAATGAAATCTTCAGTCTCTTATTCACATCAGCTTCACAGACATATACAGAATATATATTCCAAATTTCATGTAAGTTTGTTATGAAACGGCCGAGATATGAACCAAAATTGCACGTGGTATGAAACCATTGAATTACGTGGATCGTGCTCGATACTCAATCTTAAAGCAGCTGCCTTCGAACCAATCAATATTTTTTTAAAACTATATTTCATATTAAACATGCTAAACTAACTGAATGAAACAAATTCACATCAAATGAAATGAAAATAACCAGTCCTCAGGGAAATTTTGCTCATTTGATCAGGCGGTTCTCGCGTAAATACAGGAACTGTATCCATCACACGCAGATGTAAACAAAGCATAGAAATGCGAGATAGACTGACAATTCCACGCACATCATGGTATATCACTGATTATTTTCTCATAACTACACCAGATATGAACATACAAAATGGAAAATGTACTCGATGTTGACTTTTAAGCGCGATTTGAGCATTTGTTTACATTTGGGTTTGATGGATACACTTCGTTTGTTTATTCACAAAACCGGTACAAAATGGGCATTAAAACGAATGGAAAGACAAGTCGGACGGACTGTAATCGTCAAAATTATTGAGCACACCTTTTGTTATATTACATTAGATGTGTTTAACAAAAATTGGTTTTGAAACAAAATATTGCATACATTCGAAGGCAGCAGCTTTAATATATACCGCATAATATGCACTATCTATTTATTGAATTCTATGAATGTCATGTATGTAAAGGTGTCGGAATAATTATGACATTCCAATAGAAGTCCAATGGTCTAGACGTAATAGGTTGATACATACATTGATTACATGCTGATGGTAAACGAATTCAGTACAAATAATTGGAGATACAGATAAAAGATGCATATATTCATGGTCATTTTCCTCTGTACATATGGCTGTTACTGGATTTGCTTGGTTGCAATCTTTATTATTGTCAATCGACCTATTCTTGCAATTCCGAGTATTCAGGCTCCGGAACAGGTAAACTAGTATAACCTTGCTCGTTTTCGACGCCGCGCACATTGGCGTAACTGACAACAGGTTCGGAAATGTCATGATAAATCCTTAAATCGGTGTAGTTGCCGGCTGGATTCGCCTGAGTGGAAGCCTGTAGTCCAGAAGACTGCGCTGGGTTGGGTTGGTTGTCCGTAGCAGTTTGTGGAAGCACACGGTCGGTAGGAGAGTTACTGGATCTTCTGGTGAATAAACACAGCAGAGTTTACTTATGATATATATATATATACATACATAGTGCATCACGGAAAGATGCGCACTGACACGCGTTACGTCAAGGGTGTATACATGTGGGCCTACACCCAGGATCATGTTTCTCAATACGTTCATCCAAGGGTCAGTACGGGAAGACAGTCCTGCTACGTGCTGTTACCAATAGCATTTATGTAATCATATGACATTTGAACGTGTATCCTTTGTATCACTGCTGTTGAAATAAAGATTATTATTATTATTATGGTTCATTTTTCGATATCATCTACCAATATCAGATTATAAAACATTATCACACAGGATCACACATCGAATAACTTCTAAATTAAATATTACACTCGTGATTTAAATAACTTGATTATTATATTAATCAGATCTTACCGTTTCCTCAATCTTTTGAAGGCCTTTGATGCAACTGCTCCAATGACTGTGAATACGACTGCTATTACTGCGATTAGTACCCAAACCCATGGCCATGTAGCAACTTGCCCGTCATCTGTACAAGAAAATACCAGGTTCTTCAAATGTCACCAGATTCATACATTTCATAATGGGAGTAAGGCTATGTATAATGCGCATTTAATATAAAATGTATTGCTGTGAGACGTTACATCCGTCCCCGAGGATATTCCATCCTCGAAGTTACGTTGTGCCTCGGTACAGTTTGTTGAGAATCTCTGCAGGCGCCACAGCGGCAGTTTAATCATTCGCTCCACGAAATGACCCGATGGATCCGAGTGCTCAAACTGACACTGATAGATCAAAACCTAAGTGCCCTGTAAACTGCACACGAACGTGACGTCATTACACTGTAAGAGTTTGAACCCGAGGCTGCGTCCACGTAAAAAGTCATTGAATGGGCCATGGATTAAAATCATGCGAACAGAGCTCAGGATCATTGGAGAATTCATACTCAGAGGAATCGACAATCTGAACAAATTTCGATGCTAGGTGTGTGTTTACAGGTTTTGAGTCTGACTGTGCACGCTAAATTATGTATTGTGTAACTATGATTCAAAAAGAGATCCCATGATAACAATTTTGATCGCTCGGAACACTCCTACTTTATATTTTTTTCCTACATGCAAATCATTCTCGATACATTCTGATATGTAGGAGGGGAATGTGTCTGGATAATCCAATAATAGAGATTATTTGAGTTATGTGATTTCTGATGCTTTTGATTTCGATACTTCAGTGTCAATCGGATGATAATTTTGATTTCTGATGCTTTTGATTTCTGATGTTTTTGATTTCGATATTTCAGTGTCAATCGGATGATATTTTTTTTGGTAAAATCCGTCCATGGATTCGGTCTTGAAATATGAATGTCCGTTTGTCGGTGTCCATTTGTATATCCTAAGACAATTTATATATACTGCAGGCTCCTATACATTATCAAAACCATTCAGATCTAAGATTTGAGGTGTATGAACATTGCAATATCTCAGACTGTCATATTACATATAATTTGATGGTTTTGTTTTGATGCTCATGGTGTGTTCGTTTCACGAATTGTACCACATTCCAGAGGTAATCAAATACACAGAGATAGTTCCGTTTGTACGGATCACAAACGTGATCCAGAACAGAATCAGATTTATGATCATCCGTACACCGAAAAACAACTCTGATCCCAAAACCTGACAAACCATTATTGCTGGGTAGTAATAATATTAAAATAAAATTATTGAATATTCTATATAATATATCCATCTTCCAGAAGCGGTATGCACATTTCACATGTGACCACATTGGATCAGCATTTGGGATCGGAGAAATCAGTCTTCCATGGTGATTTTTATGATCTCAAAAGTTTGGGATCATGATCCTGACCTGTACCAATTTTGCAGGATCAGGTTTATGATCTCAGATCAGATTTGTGATCCGTTCAAAAGAAACGCACCGATTGTTCACCGAGTAGGCCTATGTTCTACCAAGGATTATAGCTGATTGTACGAACGTTGTCATGCTCAGGTAGATGGGCACAACAACTCTCTGACGAATACGGGGCATTTGTCGTTAATTGAGGTCAATCACCAACTTTTTCAATTCTTGCGATAGAAGTTCGAAATTCGGTAGAAAATTGCCGTTTGACTCCCAGGGGAAGTATACCGAATTATACGATACCCTTTAGCATCACAGGAATACGTGTATCAGCAAAAACCATGTAAACGAGTTATAGTGACCTTCTAAAATCAAGGTATAGTGACCTTCTGGTTGTGAGTCTGTTGCCTTATCCATTAAGCCTGCATACTCATACTTGGCAATCAGGTTCATATCACCTAGGCAATGATTCTAAAACCGTCTTTCTTCAAACATACCCCCGAATGTGACAGTAAAGACTCGTGAGCTGCTTTCGAAGTTTTGATTGTTGACAGTGATCATGCGAACTTCGTACGTCCCGTCTTTCGTGGTCACAATATCACGTGATGTGTCGACTACATCCACTTCTTCTACTGTCCAGTCTGGATCACGGAACTTCCGGTGTTCTACTCTCAAACCAGAAATACTCTCGCACCGACTCAGTATACCTGATGATGTTATACCCTGTATTGCGAAAAACGAAGTATTTTATACAAATAGAATGTAATAAGGGTAATTGTGTATCTGAAATAGTTTGTTTGAGTAAAAAATAGAAATTCTGGGGATAATTTAAAACTCGTTGATGCAGGGAGGGGCCAGACGACGTTATAATTAAAACACAACTCACTTGCCAGGACACCCGAATGATTTTGACATCCGGGACCTTGTAAGCAATTGCTGCCGCTACTGGGTCCGGAACTGACAACATGGGGAATTATTCAAATAACACAACAGAAAGTGTTAATATGGTGAACGAGCAAATGTACTCAATAACAACAAGAAAACAAAATGATAACACTTACAACCACACGATGTCTTCATGGACTGTGTTGGATAGGGCGATTCATCCAATATTTGACCTTGGTGCTCCCTATACGGTGTAATCACTACTTCATATTCTGTGTTATAGTCCAAATCTCTCAATATCCCCGAGTTATACGTTGATCTAGACTGGGCAACGTCTGGCCCCTCTGTGAACTGTGACTCTGCCCTCCTCTTATACTTAAGTGAGTAGCCGTAGAACTGTGGTATATCACTCGGAATCACAGAGATTTGTTGCCAGCGGACCGTGAGGGAGGAGTTTGTGGCTCCCATGAGTTCTGCTGTCTCGTTATTGTGGATAGGCGCCACTGAAAGTGAGTCGAGTAGTGTAAATTTGCAATAATCGCCGGCCTAAGACATGAACACTATAGCCTAAAAGAAAATTTGTATCTGTTTCAAGACTGTCAGGTTCACACGTAATACTGGTAATCCAATATATAGCAAAAATATGACAATTATTATGACTGGTTTACGAGTTATAGCAAATCGCAATAAAATTACCTATTTGGTAGTCACACTTGTCCGGTGTCCACCACCGCTGACATAGCTCCGAGCATGTCCCGTCCACCCTGTTACAGTTCACTGGTTGGGCACATCGACCACAGCTTCTAGCACAATTCACTCCGTAGCGGCCGGCTTCACACGCTGGAAAATACGGACACGTCTGTCGTAATGACTGCCTGTGACGATTGACGTGATACTTGGCAATAAATATATCATTCTGTTGAGTGAATAAACGAATTTCATGCTTTCATAACTACATGCATATACTCTTTAACTCACATAATATGATGATTCAGTCCTAAAATACCCCCCTCAGAAACGTGGGATTTATGAGCTGAGAAATGCGCGTTTTTGCAACTACATACGTTGACACTCGGGTCCACTTGATCCCGCGACACACTGTCGACACCCCCCGTCTGGGTCACACGTGTTGTCGTCAAGGCAACGACTGCAGTCTGGCGGTGAATGGATGCATGACCCATTTCATGTCATATGTTTCATATGTTGTCATATTTGTAAACGAAAAAAAAGTAATTACAAAAGTAATACTATCGAAATTTACTTTTCCCCCAAGTTTAATAACTCAGTGATTTGCTGCATGCGCATATAATTGATGATCACATACCATACTGGATCACTCCCCGGACGATGACTTCACAGAGCGTCACTTGATGGTGTCCACTAACTTTTCTGAAGTGTACAAAGCGTCCCACTTGGTTGCAACCTAGGGCTTGCCCAATGCGGCTCACTTGTGTTGTGAATTCTGGTCCACAGTCTGTCAGGTCAGCCAGACTTGGGCCAACGCTGAATATGAAGTTCCTTAACCACCGTGGATCTGAAATAGCACTTAAATACACGCACATTGGAAGAACACATGGGAAGAACTACTGGAGCAAAGGCGATCATAACTATGTCATATGGATGATAAAATGAATGGTATTTTATCATTTGCTAAGGTAGTAAATGCTTTGTTGATGAATAACGCAGACAAAAACGGTAAAATGGAGACCATACACTATCCTTCTCGATATTCGGTGTTTTGCGGATGAAAAAAACCTGTTTTTTTAAGAATAGAACTTGTGTGTTGTTTCCTCAATACTATTTCGGGAAATTTTTCGGGAAACAAAAAAAAAAAAACATGGTCTAAAGCCTATGTCACACAGCCACTACGTATAATTTGCGCATATTCCACGTAATAAATTTTGGTCATTCGTCATACATGCGCGATATATGTAATTCATAAGTGTGTCATGCGTTTTTCATTCGTCGACCTCCAGGCTTAAGTAGATATTTCAGGTTTTCTTTTCAAAAGAGGGGTGGATGCAAATATAGATTACAAAAATAAATGCAAATAGACGCTCACCACCTGCGGATCCATCTGTGTTGTATACGCTGAGCCCAGTGACCCTATAGGTTCTGCCCAGGTCGACCCACCACTGCGGTTGCAGACCTTCCCCTGGCGCCTGGAACAGGGCACACGCTGGAGCATATATATCTCCGTCCACGGCTCTCCCGGCATCAAAGTTACCAAACTGATTAGTCTGGTTTGCGGGCTTATTGAGGGCTATGTTCTCTTCTGTTCATAAGGAGGTGATTGATGGAAGACAACAATGATAAGAAATTAGGAACCTCATAAATTAGATTCATAATCGCACAAAAAGTGATTTCACATTAAATTTGACTTCCATTTCCATGTATTACTTATTGTTGTTAATATTGCTATTTCAGTCGTTAATTTTATTATTGTTGTTGTTTGTACCTACGTGGGGATACAACAGGCAAGAAAACAGCGGTACACGAGAGAGTGCTCACAAGGCAGACGTATCGGTACATCCTTTACCCTGTAAGACAGACCAGCATATTCGCGTGATACAACAGGCAAGAAAACAGCGGTTGATTCCCTTTACATGTCTATGTTCGCCAGACAAATAACGAAAACGCTTTTCAAAATCATTAGCACTTTTCTCAGATTTTTCTTGCGGTGCTGTGTTGACAGGTGAGTGTAGGAGTAATCTTAAAACACTCTGGTACCATCTCTGATGCACAAAATTGAGTTAAAAGAACAGAAAACACTTGCAGAACAGATTATGTTGTGTTGTTATCTGAATTGAGCGATATATCTATAAATTCCAAGAACGTTTCGGTGCCTTTCGAGTTGAATATTGTACACTTGTGTGCAAGACATGTGCATTTGTAGCTGCAGAACAACCTATACTTCTCGGTGTTGACGTAAAATTCATTTGCAAGATGATACCCTTTACCTCAGTACAACATACACAAGGATACCCCATACAAACGTTATAGCTACGCTTTCCCAACTGTTTTTTTTTTTTTTTTTTTGGCGTTCAATATTGTCAGATCAATTACATATGAGCAATGAATGCAAAATAAGTGATTCCCCATTATATTTACACCAAAGATGGATAACGAACCGTCCGCCTATGTATTCGCCGAACCACAGTACGAGGGGGATATAAGCACCCTTATCCTTGGTGCAACAGACTGTATACATTTCCTGTAATAACGGCAGGTCGCTCACAACATCAGAGTCAGTTTGTGTACACTGGTCTGAGGACATTTGCCTGAAGTCTATGTGGAAATCTTCACTTTCATCCTGTCCAAATGGAACCTGTCAAAACAGGACAAACGTGAGAGGGCAGCACTGAAATGTCCCCGAGTATCAGATTGTTTGGTAGGTGTAGAGGAGAAAAGGGGCTTTACAAAATCGGGACTGTGAATTTCGTATGCTTCTTGAGCTTCCATCAACACATTATCATGGCTCATGAAAACCTTGCAATCAGCAAGAGAGTGTACCGTCGTGTTGTAGTTCATAATTTCACATTTTGGCTTTTTTCCAAAATCGTATTTCGGGAATAGAATTTTTATAGTATGGTGTTTGTATTCATCCTTGAAATGGGAAATGGATTGATCCAACTCCTCTGACTCACGTGCACCTTTTCGTTTGTTCCTCTGACACATCCATGAGTCCTGGAATACGAATATACTTGCTTTAAAGCTGATAATACCACATCCGGCAGTGGTAAAACATGTTTGTAAAGAGCATCACGAGCTAAACGAGCTGCTTGTAAGGGGAAACATCATGCCCCGTAAAGGGTATCCTGCTACTACAACATAAATACCCCATATAAACAGAACGATAGTTATAAAAATTAGTTTACCACATACAAATTGTTGATTATTGATAATGTTAACATGGAGTTTTACCAAGCCATCTATTTTAAACATTTAATATCCATATCACTCGCTTGACCCTTCTTTCTGGCCTAATAGTATGTTTCACAAAAAAATTACAAATAGGTACGACAATAATCCGATTTCCTACATACTCACGTTAATAAACTACCTTAGGCGGTATACATTGGCGAAAAATAGTGTTAATTCTTCAAGGAATATATTAGAAATACTGACAGTTTCTTTCCGACATATGCATGTTGAGAAAGTAAAGGGTATCAACTGCTGGTAAAAGGTATCATTCAACCGTTTGTAAATCATTTCTGGTGAAACACGTACTCCCCCGTGAATTTCACTGTTCTGACTCGCTATCGATCCGAGTCTGTGTTTACTCATGCCCATCTACAGTGAATGGGCGACTGGAGTACATATCTCTAGCAAAACACATTTCATACATCGCAGAACAAATAAGTCTATAGATGACTTAATACAATATTGGCCGCATGATATTATCATGAAACAAGAATAGTTTTAAAAAATAAGGTGGAAACCTCTAATAATATGAACATGTTCAATCATGTTCGGATGCGTTATGATTGACCAGCGTGATCAAAGAGTTTCGCGACCGGAAGAAGAAAGTGAAAACAGATAGGGAAACCCCTAAAAGAAATAATGGGAGTCACCCCCATTATATTACTGGCCGCAGACAGACCGTTTGCAAACATTATACTATAATTATCAAGATAACTGTAGATACCAGGCGCGGGTGTCCTGTAAACAGAACACTCGCGACCAGATCACACAGTCATGTCTTCATCCCGGCCAAACAATGAGTGTGTTTGTTAAAACCTGCACGTGATAAAAAGTACAATTGCTACTAGGTGTGACTATAAAATTCTCTGAAACAATTATAACACTTGTCTCAATTATACCTGGTAACCGTCAAACAACTCCAGTAATCTTTGTTCTGTTTACTCAAACTAAAGAACACAATACATTCAAATTAAGTATTTTTGTGTGTGATATATTTTATGCAGAGTATTTGAGTGTCGACCCTTTCCAGCTGCATGATACTACAACTGTAGAATTTCGGGGTCAAATTGGACACTACAAAAAGCATCATGGAAAATAAAAGCTACTGAATACATTATATCATATTGTACAAGACCGGTAGGATATCCCGTACTGTAAATTCTGATGTTTAATATTGTAAAGACATGCCTCCTACATCGTTTGTTCCCATTGCAGGGGATTAAGACAGTGTCAAATACCTTTTGCTAAATTAGACAATCATCAAACGTTGGATTCAGATGACCACCATTTGGAAACTTTGATACTTTGGACACCTCCTCACTAAGACGATGTGAAGGATCAAGTATGTTTCACGTGAGACTGGCTGTCCTCAAATCCAGGCCTGTACATGTATGCTTAATTTCGTGTGTTTTGCTTACTTGTATACATTCTATTCGTTCTATCTGTCATACCATATTCTATCGTACCCCTTTTTTCTTGTGTAGCGTAACCCTCATGTGAAGTGTGGTTTTCACGCTAGTGACTCGGTGGCCTGAATAAGTGAGTAAAGGTTTGCAGAATGAATGAGTGACACACATACGTACATACCTGTACATGTTGTTGATCACACTGAGAAATAACCAAATCGTTGGTATATAAATCACTGGATATAATACCGACACCAGGTACATGGATAGTAATATTGACATGTTAATGATCAGGTGGCATGAACTTAACAATACCTTCAGAGAGTTCCACCGAATTAGTCCCCATCTGTTGTATCAGTTCAGAGCAATGTCCGTGGGCATACTTTGAAACCGCAATCAAGTGTTTCTGATAATAGTTACATGCTGGTACAATCGGGTGAATCGCACATACATATATCATATGACATTTAGTGTGTGTGTGATTAACTAACTTTCCTGTTCTACATGATCTTTTTATGCCGCAAAACGGCAAGAATACAAGAGAGGACGTAAAGCCGGGTATCCTATTACATCACGGTGGCCACCCGTTCCGCGTTATTGCTGGTTAAAAATTGACTTCCGCGTTATTATAGTTAGGCCCCGCGTTATTATGGTAAACGTTTCGATGTGGTCCTGGTAAAAAGCGATAAATTCATACAGATACATAAAGCATTAGCGTACAACAATAGTTCCACGGAATATTGGAATGTATCAGCGGTCTATAGACAATAGTTTGATTATTGTTGGTCCAATAATGATCATGCACGAGTGACCACAGATACGTTGATCGGGCGACATATGTCAAAATCGGGTGACATTTTCGTGCTAAATTAGCCATACAAATACATGAATAAGTAATTCATGATACAGAAATGTGTATCAGGATTAGTTCCTGTTCGAGAAACATTAATAATCCATATATTTCCCGACGAACAACTTAAATCGGTTCCTGATCAAAAGTTTGTTGAATCCGCGTTATTGCTATCAAGAACACGCGATATTGCTGTGGATCGAGATATATGTGCATGCAGTCGGCCACATCTATGCAGATGATAAAATATGTTTATTTTGACCCACCTACACGAAGGGCGCTGTTTTTTTCTTTCCAGTTGGACACATATTTTCAGTTCGTTCGTTAAGAATTACTGAAAAAAGAATAAGAGTTGCTGTTATTTTGTTTCAGTCATGTTATTTCCTTCAAGAAACGTGCACCGACATTTCCAGGATGGATATTAATAAACAGACGTAGGCCTATCCATATTTATTTTTTTGGAATTAATCTCGGCAATTAGTGCATACAATAGTTCCATTGAAATGTAGCAGTAGTGTGTAATGACATTATGACAACCAATGCCGGCCTTAACCCGAGACAGTATATCTATTTGGGACCTGTTTCGCCAATCTCCGATGTTGAGTTCAACCTGGTTCTTCTAGTGTGGATCGAGGTCCTCGCTATGGGGCTTTCTATTTACATATTAAACAAATTGCAAGTACATTTGTTCAACATACTACATATGTAGTAAACAACTTGAGTATTTTGATCGAAATTGAGACGACAACAAACTCCTGAACATCGGAATCATTGTGGCTGGTTTCTTCAAGGACGACTGAGCCAAACCTACAGTTCCTATTGAACATTAAGACTGACCCGTTGATGATTATTCACTAGTTTAATACGCGTGGACTAACATGTTGGCGTATTGAAAACAATCAAACTCAACAGACACAATAACGCGGGTCCACAGATGTGGAAAAAAACAATAACGCGGAATCCGCGGAAAAAACTTATATCGTGTTTACACAACACAAATGTTCTATTTAGTTGTACTTGAGTGTATGGCAGCTCTCCATTAGTCACGGGGAAATCAATTTTGTTTATATGACGTCTGTAAAATGCCGTACATGTCATTTTTATGAGACATTTAGGCAAAATGTTTAAAACACGATTGCGATCTAACAAACATGACAAACTGTGTGCACAATATCTCACAAAATACAAGTTCAATCTCACTACACGAAAAACACTGGGATTCAAGAATGCCTATAATATTCCGTGAGCAGTTGATTACTGCTTGATAATTTCTTAGTATTCACGATAATACCAACTTTTGATGTAGATCGGTAAACTTTCGCTGATCTTCAGCCATTTCTTTACCATAATAACGCGAACCCTAACTATAATAACGCGGAATTCCAGTTTTAACCAGCAATAACGCGGAACGGGTGGCCACCGTGTACATGAGACGCCGTGTCATGAGTTTGTTGAATGCGAACGAGGAAGTATGAACATAAATAATATTTGCCTCAATATACTTTTGGATTGTTAGTTTACCGAGTTCTGATTGTTGATTGGACAAGAACACATGCCTCGGCCACTCTGCCAGACGATGGTGGGCTCTGACGCCCGTTCCTGCCCAATAAAAAAAAATGGTGTGACCCACGTGGCTTTGTTATTGTAATTACCACACGTTTCCTCACGTGCCGAATGTCAGACAACGAGATTTGGAGGGGTTCAGTTAGCACACACTACGTTCAGCCTACGGCCTCACCCACTATGAGCTGACTTCACCCATTCGAACGTCATAGTGGGCGCACCAACTACCCATAACTGTATATTATTATAATTCATGTATCAATTGTTCTCCCAGAGCCATATTACAAATAATTATGGCCCTCTCATATTTTTAGGTTACCGGACCTATCATGGTCTGATAACCTATTGGCATGGCGTTGTGTCCGTCGTCCGTCGTCGTCGTCTGCGTCGGCATCGTCGGCGTCGTCCGTCCACATTTTTATCTTTAAAGTTTACAATCAGATCTTTCTGAAACTTTGCACAAAAATACCTAAAAATATTTCAAGACGGGGTTATTCTTTTGTTTTTTTTATTTTCGCATTTTTTTCAAAATGGCGGCCATTTTCGCCAAAAAATGGCAAATTTCTGATTTTGGGGGCCATTTTCTCAAAAACTGTTCAAGCAGTTTTGAGATTTTTATTTCAAAAGATTGCTCTCACATACCTCTGTGATGTGTATAGGTTTCGTTGCCTCTGAATCGCCGGTCGGCGTGTAGTGGCCATTTTCATTTTCTGAAATGATATTGTTCAAATATTGTGATGACCCTGGTTTGACCTTTGACCTCATTTCCAAGGTCAAAGAAGAAAATGACTAATATCTCGCTTATCATCGACTTTACAACTTGAGAATCAGTTGTGGACTGATAGGAATTTATATATGCTGAATATTGTCGTGACCTTGAATTTGACCTTTGACTTCATTTTCAAGGTCTCACAGGACAACTTAGCTAATATCTTGTTTGCTCAAATTTACAACTTAGGATTCTGTTGTGGACACCTTTAATTTGACTTTTGATTTCATTTTCATTATGTCACAGGACATAATGACTAACATCTGTCTTATTAATGAATTTAAAGCTTAGTAAGCAGCTGTGAACATATAGAAAACCATATATGCTGAATACAGTCGTGACTTTGAATTTGACCGTGGCCTTATCTTCAATTTTTTGAACGCATTAGAGATGGTCTATACTGTTTTATTATGACAAGAATAGGTTTGATTCTTATTATTTTGATTATGACATGGTTCATGATTAGATATAATCGGTCAATCGAGCGTCCAGTGAAAAACGTATCCTGTATATTCTTGATATTTTGATATTCCTGCGATATTTACCACGATATTCCAGATATGCAAATCTATGAAGGAATCAAACAGAGAGCATCTTCAAGCATGTTGCACATTCTGAATTTCCCTACAAATATACATGGAATATATAAGCTTATTTGAAGAAAATCGTGAAACTTAATATTTAACATGTCCTGATTAAAGCGATAGTGGCTGGGAAACTATTTCTTCAGAATCAATTATATGCCTGTGGTCTCAGAAAAATAGGTCACAAAACAATGCTTGATCAGATGGATAAATCAAGCAAATGCCGCTTTTCTTTTGTTTTGTGCGCCATTCAGAGTTATCTCAGACTTGAACATATACGAGTAAGCTGGAATCGCATTGCATCAAGGGATACAAAGCACTGAGAATAGCGGTAATGTGAACAAACTCCAAATATCTCCACCAGAAACTCGCGATGAAATCAATTAGAAAGGGACGTATGTTTGTGTTTGGGCATACGAGTTCTGATATCTTACTGTTATGTTTTCTTCGTTCGATCAGAAATGTTCGGAAAAATCCATAACTTTCTGCCAATATCTCTTTAAATGGAACATATATTTCAGTTTATCACATGCTATGAATGTATCTTGAACTACAAATAGTAGGAATACACAGTGATTTCCGACAGTTTGGTAACCTTGCCTGAAACATCATGTTTGCGCTATTTTTTTCACATTTTGCTTCACATGTCACATATTCACATGCGCTTGTCTTGATATCGGTGTTTAGCATCATGGAGATGCTAATAATGGATCAGTCGGTGTTTAGCATCATGGCGTACTGGCCGTGTTCGTGTAGTGATCGAGATATTTTTTTGCTTTTAACTGAACATCGGCGAATGTTAATTTGGATTTTTGTAACGAGTGTGTTCTGTGCATATGGATTACTGTTTACTCAACATTGTGCATTGCTGCACCTTAGCCATGGAACAATTCGAGCTCGTAGCCAGTGGCAATGGACGATAAATGGGGAATTTCGCCTACGATCCCGCGCTGATATCTCTCCAGCCTCGATCCCGATTTTCCCCGGGAAACACCACGCGCTGCTGGGGACCCTGGAGTACAGCCCGGAAGTGCATCGTGATGATGTAAACAGAAACGCCACTGTTTCAACAGAAAACTCACTGCCTTTGTTTCATTTTTCCAACGCGGTATGTGTTCTCATTTGACTTTCATGATTTTTGTGTGTATGTGATCTACTACTCTACAACCTGTACAATGGAAGAACTTAAACAATTCAAGTTGGACATTGACGAGAATTATAACATACATGGTCAATCTCTGCTTATACACAGTAGTTTGATGAGGATAGACTTTGTCAGACAACCAATGCCTTGTAAGCATTCTAGGCTATAGCATTGATATACATTCAACCGGGCATTCGATTTGATCGAAAGCCCTAGGGCTTTTCGATCCCATCGAAAGCCCTCCTGGATTTGTTTACGCCGTTCCGTTTACCTCCCTCCTAAATCCAGAATATTTTGTAAACCATACTGAAAACAGAATATTTCAAATATATTTTCAATGTAAGTAGATCTATATAGTATAGACTGGGCAGAATGATTGAGAATCAATAAAAATATAATTTATTTTAAAAAATTAAGGGTTTTATACAGTTTTGCAGTGAACAAGTAAGCAAAATCACTGTGACACACATGACACAACGGTCACTATATGTACTTTTCCATCCTGAGATTTTGGCTAGACATGTGTTTTTAACCTTGTGTTATATATTTGCAAGGAGTCCGTACTGTCACAAAACATTGGTGATTCCCGTGCCGATTGTCAACGGGCCAAGTCAAGGTATGGAGCAAGCAGGCTCATCACTTGTCATGCTGCCAGCGCTGATGATCTTGTCCTGAAATGTCTGAATTGCGGATGAAGATTTATAACTGGACTTCCTGAGACAGGATTACTTGGATGTGCCGTAGATGTCTACAACAACAATTGTTGGGACTCCCAAGACGACGAGGAAGTCGTAGCTCGGGTCCATGTTGCAAGCAGATCCGCCTGGAGATCCGCGCGCTGACCTAGAAAGAGAAAATCGATCCATAAATATCATGGCGACGTAGGTGTACGATTCGACATGCATGCGGAAATGTATATAATTTGCGGCGCCAGTACGAACAAAATAATCTCTGTTTCATACATACACTGATCGAAGAATAAAATCTACATAATGTCTTCTCAAGAATACTAACCTCATATGTGTTTATCATCTGTAGAAGCCCAGTTTTTAAAACTTTTTAGCCGTCTTCGAAGTTCGAGCATCATACCGGCCATCGCCATCGGCCAGTGTTGGCGCGGACCCGATATCTTTCCAAATGCCGCGGAACGGTGTGCACACGCATGCAACAAATGTCACGCAAAATATACATGATCCCTCCGATTTCCAGTGGAACTAAAACACTTTGAACATATCCATACACTCTATTTCCTCTTGGTGTACATACAGAACCGCATGACAGCTCGTATTTTTGCTGAATTTCGACTGTAAATATCCACATGATGAAAGGCGATCCCTCAATCACTACGATATATACGTCGTCTTTCAACCCGAATAGTATTTTTGAAGCACTAAATGAAGATTTATCCTGTGTTAATGACTGGTTTGCTGCAAACAAACTGTCTCTTAATGTGTCAAAAACGAACTATATGTATATATCCCACAATTTGTCTCAAACTACCTCGCTCAATTTTAACATCTACATTAAATGGTGTGTCAATCGAGCAAAAATCTGCTATTAAATTTCTAGGATTATATATTGACGATAGGTTAAACTGGAGTGCACATATCGATCGAGTAAATGCAAAGATATCGAGTGCATTGTACTCTTTGAAAATTTCAAAACACATACTTCCTCGTAGTGCTTTATGTGCAATATATTTCTCATTAGTGCAGTCGCATCTTAGTTACGGAATAACATGCTGGGGAGCCGCTACCAAAACCTATTTAAAGAAAACTGAAATTCTGCAAAAAAAAAGGCAATTCGTATGATTTGTTGCGCCCATTATAACGCCCATACTGAGCCCTTGTTCAAAAGTCTCGGTATATTAAGATTAAATGATTTATATACACTTGAAGTTGCTAAATTTATGCATGCATTCTCTAATAATTCACTGCCTGCCGGAGTGAGTTCTATGTTTGTCAGCACCCACCACGTGCATGGCCATAATACACGACAAAATATACACCATCTTTTCCCCCGTACCAAAATCGCTTCGCATGGCATAATTCATACAGGTCCTCGGATATGGTCTGCTTTGCCAAGCATGACTCAATCAATAACAAAGCGTAAATCTTTTGCTAGAAAAGTCAAGTTCAGCTTGCTTGAAACATACGATATTCAATGATTGATAATATACTATAACTTTTATGAAATTAAATAAAATTCACTATTAATTTATCGGATTTGAATTATGATAACAATATTTAATTGCTTCTCATGCTCCTGTGTGCATAGTGTTTTCTTTTAGCTATTGCCATGGTATATATGATGCGTTTATGTGTGTGTGAATTGTGCGCTTGTCCATTGTGCGTGTTCCGTGGGGGTGGGTGGGAGTGTGTTGGAGTGGTTGTAGGGTATGGGGTGTAGGTGTGTGTTGTGTGTGTGTGTAGGTGGTCTGTGTGTAGGTGTGTGTGTGTGTGGGGGGGGGGGATTAGTTTATCCTTTGTGTAATGGGTTTTGCTTTTGTTCTTGTTCTCTATTTTTCCCCCCTGGGAAGTGTGTATGTGTGAGAGTGACTCTATTGAGTGTGTCCCACTTGTTTTGTTAATTTCAATCGTTTATGTGTAGTTAAGTAATTGTCTTTTTTTTCTGTGCTTTTTTTTCAATTTGTGTTTATGTTATTGTGGATGATTGATCCACAATTATGGAATGGGGTGTATTTAGTCTTGTTTGTGTTTCCATCGATTCTGTGTCATGTTTTAGTTGTATCATAATTGTAAGGCTTAAGTATTAATTAAGTAATTAAGTATTAACAAACTATTATATATGTAAGTTAAGCGTTTTTAGCCAATTATATATGTTTCATTTTAATTTAGTAGTTATTGTACATAAGTTTGCATATTGCACCTTCCCAAAGGTATTATGCACATCTATATTTCCTTTCACTGTAATACTGTATATATGTCATTCTGTTTATAGATGCACAACCCTTATGGTTTTTGGATAATACCGCTTCAAATGGCGCTTTTTCGTTACAATTTAAATCTCTTTTGTGTAATCTTTGCCTTTTGAAGAAAATAAACACTTACTTACTTACTTACTTACTTACTTACTCAATGCTGCATTGCCAGGCAGCAGGGGGAGTCAAATGGAACAGCTGCATCTTGACGGTCGATCAATAATTCTACGTTATTACGTTTTCTGGCCAGCGGTCCGGCTCTGGGGCGGTCATGCTGATCGTAGCGGAGAATTCAACGATTTTTTGGTTCTTCTATGGGTATTTCTGCCCAAAATCGGTTGTATTTTCTTCTTCTCTTTGTTTTGTCAGGCATAAAATCAAGAAGGAGTGGTTTATGTTATAATAGGGATTAATCCTGCGTTCTCGGGCATTGCAGCCCTACAAACAATCTCGGGTAAAATGACTATGTCAAAAGCCCTCCGTCGCTTCGCTCCGTCGGGCTATTGACGTTGTCATTTTCCCCTCGATTGTTTGTAGGACTGCAATGCCCTCGAAAGCAGGCTCAATCCCTAAAGTAAACTTCTCTGTCATTCCTGTGTAATTCCTTTGATTCAATGAACAAATCCAATGAACAAAAGGCGGAAATAATTGACAGGTTACTGAAAAAAAGTGGAACTTCTTGAACAAACTGTCACCACAAAAGACAAGAGAATAGAAGAACTAAAAGAAAAAGTGAACAATCTCGAACAATATTCTCGCAAAAACAACATCATAATTAAAGGACTACCACTGAAGAAAATGCCACGTAGCTTCGCTGAAGTAGTTTGTGACATTAGCACCATGACTAACAACCAAGACAGCGCTGACACACAGGTAGAGGGACACAGCCGGAAGGTGTGCCTGACATCCAGTCGCAGCCCAGCAAATACTCAAGGCCAAGACCAAGTGAAATGTTGAAATTCAACAATACTAGAAAGCAGATTGCTAACTTTATTAATCAGGTCATGGAGGTTCCAGTCACGGAGGCAGATGTAGCTGCAGCCCATGAACTTCCAACCAGCGGGAAAGACAATGTGGCATCTATCATCGTCCGCTTTACAAACTCTGCGGCAAAACAGGATGTGATGTCTGCCGAAAAATTACTGAAAACACGCGCCCCAAGGTTTGGCTACGACAACATATTCGTGAATGATCATCTTTCCAGTCTCAATGGCCTGATCTTCCAGAAAACACGGGAACTATAGTCTACTGTATGTAGGGTTTGGGGTAGTCATTCGGGTGTCAAAGCTGAATTTTTGCACAGGGACTCTGGAGACCATATAGACAACCCACAAAAAAGTCCCCATCAATCCCATGGGGGGTTTTCCCAAAAATCCAAGATGGCCGCCATTTATACGCGAAATAGCTTAAAATTGACCTAGCGAGTTATCTACTACACCTACGTTGGTGATTTTAGTATCTACCCCCATGTTTTCTGTCCCAAGGAATCTGATGGTGATATCGCCGAGTCTTTGTGACTGTTGGTTGTTTCAAAATCCAATATGGCTGCCACGAAAACTCGGGAAATTCGTAAAATCACGTTTCCATCTATATTTCAGCTGCTATGGCGAATAGAGGCAAAATTTTGGTGTCTACTCCCACGTTTTCTGCCCTAAGGAATCCAATGGTGATAATGCTGGGTCTGTGTGACTGTTGGTTGTTTCAATATCCAAGATGGCTGCCACAAAATCTCGGAAAATTCGTAATATTACGTTCGCAGCTATATTCAGCTGCTATGGCAGATATAAGCAAAATTTTGGTGTCTACTCCCACGTTTTCTGACCTAAGGAATCCAATGGTGATAATGCTGAGTCTATATGACTGTTGTTTGTTTCAAAATCCAAAATGGCCACAACAAAACCCCGGGGAATATAGCTATATTCCAGCTTCTATGGCAGATTGAAGCAACATTTTGGTGTCTACCCCCATATTTTCTGACCCAAGGAATACGGTGGTGATAATGCCGTGTCTCTGTAACTGTTCGTTGCCACAGAAATAAATGTGGCTGGGATCAAAATCTGTGAAAAACCCTGTTTCGACTATATATCAGCTTCTGTGGCAGATAAAAGATGTTGGTGTTCATATTTTGGTTTTACCCAGTGACAGAAATAATAGCACCAGTGGACCCATATTCAACTAACAAGTTAAAAATGCCACATTATCTCTGTAAACTGAGAGTAGCAATCGTCTGTTCGTTAGTAGTTTGGAATAAGTCTACAATTTTGATGAATAATTGCCTGTCACGATGCAATGTTTTTTTTTATTTACAAAAAGGCTTCGTTTCGAATGACAGCCACAGTTGCGTGAATGGTGCCTGCTCAGCACAGCAAAGAGTTGTGATGATCCCTTGTCATATTCACAAACAGGAAAAGTAGATTATACAGTTGCTGTGGCCGGAAAGAGGTTGATGCTAATTCACGAGAGGCAAAACATGTCAAAAATCTTGAAGGAGCATGTTTACTTACAAATCATTGCATAACAAGAACTCCTCCACACTGGATCTCAGCTCATCCACATCCACAACTCTCACCCACAATGAAACCATAAACAAGTGGCTCTGCTGAGATCCCTTCAAATTGAGCACAAATATAAAGTGTGTACAAGTAGGTATGACTAACGTGACAAATCTGGGTTTCCTCTTATCAATATTCCTGTCTTGAGCAGTAATATCACAAATTCCCCAGCCTACGGCGTCTAAACATGTGTGTCGAGTTTTCCAGCTTTGCCAGATAGTGCATACATCTCACCAGGAACTCATAGCCGGCGCACAGGTTTCGACTTCCAAACTGCTCAAATATGATTGTATAATGTTTAGATTTTTAAAAGTTTTATGGTAGGCATGGTTGAAGGTTAGTTAAAACCTCTCACATACATGTACATGTATGATGGTATATATTTCCCGATCGTTGTGATTTCGTGGATATATTTGCATCTAAATTTACAAGTGTGGATATCAGAGCAAATGCCACATGCGGGGCAGGAGATGCTCACTATTCCGGAGCACCTGATCTCACACTCAATTGCTTGTGTATATATATGTGATATTTAGCTGGCTACGACTTTGTAACTGATAGTATCATCTGGATTCTACCACTTACATGTATTTTTATTTGATGAATTGTGTCTGTGGTCTTCGGATATGAATTTATATGTTTGTTGATATATCTATTTGTGCTCATTTAGCTAGAAACCTGGTTTTGAGGTTTCGATTGCACTGGAACTTGATACTACAACGCATCCCAGAGACTATTATCACCATTCCAACATTACAGTTGGACTCCATGGGTCAGAAAACATGGAGGTGAACACCAAAATCTTGTTTCGATCTTCCAGAGAAGCTTACATAAACGAAATTTACTTTTGCGAATTTCACAGGTTTTGATGATAGCCATATTGAATTCTGAGGCGAATTTCACCGTTATTGATGACAGCCATTTTGAATTTCGAAGCAATCAACAGTCACAGACCCAGCATTATCACCATTGGATTCCTTAAGTCAGAAAACGTGGGAGTAGACACCCAAATTTTGCCTCTATTTGCCACAGCAGCTGAAATATAGATGGAAACGTGATATTACGAATTTTCCGGGTTTTTGTGGCAGCCATTCTGGATTTTGAAACAACCAACAGCCACACAGACCCAGTATTATCACCATTGGATTCCTTAGGTCAGAAAACGTGGGAGTGAACACCCAAATTTTGCTTCTATTTGCCACTGCAGCTGAAATATAGATGGAAACGTGATATTACGATTTTTCCGGGTTTTTTTGACAGCCATTTTGGATTTTGAAACAACCAACAGTCACACAGACCCAGCATTATCACCATTGGATTCCTTAGGTCAGAAAACGTGGGAGTAGACACCAAAATTTTGCCTCTATTCGCCATAGCAGCTGAAATATAGATGGAAACGTGATTTTACGAATTTCCCGAGTTTTCGTGGCAGCCATATTGGATTTTGAAACAACCAACAGTCACAAAGACTCAGCAATATCACCATCAGATTCCTTGGGACAGAAAACATGGGGGTAGACACTAAAATCACCAACGTAGGTGTAGTAGATAACTCGCTAGGTCAATTTTAAGCTATTTCGTGTATAAATGGCGGCCATCTTGGATTTTTGGGAAAACCCCCCATGGGATTGATGGGGACTTTTTTGTGGGTAATCTATATGGTCTCCAGAGTCCCTGTGCAAAAATTCAGCTTTGACACCCAAATGTCTACCTTATGGGCTTTTTTGACCTAATTTTGGTAGACTACTACGCTTAAACAAGAAAATTATGAACACTTGGACTAAAAATGGTCGTGTGTTCATTCGCACATTAGATGATGAGGTACAGGAGATTAAATCTCCCAACCAACTTTCACATCTTCAAATAATGAAATGTGCTGAATGTAGAAAAATCATTCAATCAACCTTACCTGTAAATACTTGTTCTATTTGCAAAAATAGTTACCACATTGGGTGTTCAGTTGGATATTACTGTAAAAATTTTGCATGTTGTAGTTGTTTGTCAACAAATTTACCATTCAACAGTATTGATGATCTCGAACTTGACGTATTGTTATCAGGACTGACTGAAGAAATGTATCGTGTATACAGGGTGTGTAACAATTTGAATTTCCATACAACTAACGATTTGGAAACAAACATATTTAATTTTGATGCAGATATCAATCCAGATGAAAATTTTTACAACGATAATATAAATACACATTGTAACTATTATCTAGAGGACGAGTTCAATACTCTGGGATCAAAATGTACACAAAATTTGGAATTAACTCACTTGAACTGTCGGCGCATTTTGATGACATTTTGTCTTACATAAGAGGACTGGCTGTCACATTTAATATAATATAATTTCAGGAACATGGCTTATACCTGACAAACATAATTTGCAAAGTTAGGTATTGCATGTGTGTTCTTGATCCGGAAAATCCGGCGGAGTTGTTGCATTCTATGTCAAAGATTGCTACAAATCTAGTATTGTTGATAGACAGATAGATAGATTTTTATTCCTCAATTTCTATAGCATTTCAAATTAGTGAGTAACATACATATACATATATATATTGAAATTGACGGACCAAAGTAGCTTACAGCTGTCTTCCCTATGGCCCGTGAAAAAAAAAAATGACAAGAAGAAAAAAAAAACACCCCGAAAAATATAAAACCAACAAAAAAACACGACGGTATCAAAGCTCAACACTAAACATAAAAAACGTTACTTAAGTCTAAAATAATAATAATCATTACAAATGTATGAGCGTGATATCTGAGTGTTCATGAGTTATCCCTACACCACACACAGCCGGCGCTTGTTCTAGATTACAATGAATACGTACATTCAAATATAGAAGCTGAACAGATGTATGAAAGATAGATATGTCCAAAATTTGACGCAGTAAAAAATACATGTATGCACTTTATGAATCAAGAATCAGTATTGCATAGAAATATCAACATTGGTCATTACAATCATGACACATCGGGTTGTGACATATAGTGCTGGTTGAATAAGCAGAAGTGAACATAGTTTTCAGTTGCTTTCTCAGCACACTACGGGAGTGAGCATGACCCACGTTGTTATGAAATTGGTTGCAAATACTAGGAAAGTTGTACAAAGGCATTTTGGTTGAGAAATTTGAATAGGAGCGCGGGACATTGACTAAATTTGATTGACGGGTTTGATACCTCACATTTGTCTGATAATTGAATTTGAACATATCGTTGAACGATGCTGGCAAATGGTTATGGCAAAAATCGTACATAAATAATAAAACTTGACTAGTGTATAAATAAGATAATTTCAGTATATCAGCGGATTTGAATAGCGGATCAGTATGGCTGTTGTACGATTTGTTTTGTATAATGCGCATTGCCCGTTTCTGAAGTGTCAAAGTTTTATTTAGTAATGATTTTGAGGAATTGCCCCAGGTTAAGATGCCATAAGAAAGGTGAGGCTGGATTAAAGCAAAATATAGCATACGCAGAGTATTGCGTGGTAGAAGACGCTTAACTTGTTTGATGCCAAAAAAAGCTCGAGAAATTTTGTTGTTCACATGTTCTATATGTTGCCTCCAACTTAGTGAGTCATCAATGAAAATACCGAGAAATTTCGTTGCCTTTTCTGGACAATCATTACCAATTCTGGTTAGTGGAGTACCGGATATTCTCAGAGACTTATCTGTTTTGAGTTTCTTATTTGGCGATTTAATTATAATATATTTAGTTTTTTTAGCATTCAGTGACAATTTGTTGGCACAGAACCAGTGATATAGCTGATTGACCTCAAGATTTGCTTCATCATATAAAATTGAAATATTAGAATTACACAAGTACAGAGTGGTGTCATCCGCAAATGAAAGAATGCTTGCCGAACAGGCCTTGTGAATATCATTGACGTATAATAAATACAAAAGCGGTCCTAAAATGGAACCTTGGGGAACATCACAGGCTATATTTCGCATAGAAGATCGAACATTTTCAAAGTCTACATATTGTACTCTATTTGTTAAATAATTTCTTAACCAATCATTCACTACTCCCCTTAATCCAAGATGGTTTAGTTTATGCAGTAAAATTTCATGGTTGATAACATCAAAAGCTTTGGAGAGATCACAAAATACAGCTAATGTAAATTTAGATTCAGACGAATTATTTACTGAAGCACAATCATTAATATAATGAATTATTGGGTGAACTGTAGAATGTTTAGCCGGAAACCATACTGGTGTTTGTATAATATTTCATACTTATCCAAAAAATTGACACATTTATTAAACATTATCTTCTCTAAGAGTTTAGAAAAAGCTGGCAAAAGACTTATTGGACGATAGTTAGTCAATGAATTTTTTTGGGACGCCTTATAAATGGGAATGACTTTAGCAATTTTCAGCTGATCAGGAACAATGCCCGTAACAAATGAAGAATTTATTATATGTGTGATAGGGACAACTATATCCAAAATGGTGTCTTTCAAAAGCTTGGTGGAAATTTCATCATATCCACAGCTTGTCTTATTTTTTAAACCTAGTGTGGTTAATAAAACATTTCCCTCCGAGACAGGCTCCATAAACACACAATGTTGTATTTGATCACTCAAGTAATTCGTAAATTTTTGCGGCGAAACTGGTATATTATCTCCGGTGATCAAACCTATTTGTGAAAAATATTTGTTGAAACCATCCGCAATTTTTAATTTATCATTTTCTGGTTTATCATCAATTATAAACGAATCGGGAAATTTAGCTTCCTTTGTGATTTTACCCATGGCATCATTGATGATGGCCCAGGTTTTTTTCATATTATACTTGTTTTCTTGAACAATATTGGTATAAAATTGTGATTTTAGTTCTCGCTTCAATTTGTTAAGAATGTTCAAATACATTTTGTACTTTTGTATATTCGTATCAGTGGGTTTTGATAGTTTCAGTTCAAATAACTTCGCGTTTTTGCGTATTGAGGTGAGGAAACCAGATGTCACCCAGGGTTCACGTCTTATAAATCTTTTGTTTGTTTTAATTGCTTTAACAGGGAAAGCACGCTCAAACGCAGTTTTGTATATATTCAGAAGATTGTTATATGCATCATTCGGGTTTAGTGTCCATATTATATCAGAGAAATCAGATCCCCTCAGATACTCCTTGAATTTAAGAGTATTTGACTCAGAAAAAAATCGCGGGGACGAGGATAAATTCATCTTCTCGTGAGTTTTATTTTCACTGAGTAAATAAGTAGCAAAATGGTCGGCTATGTCCGTTATGATAATACCTGGAGAAATATGCGAAAGGTTATTGGTATATATGTGATCCAGGAGCGTGGCACATGATTTGCCGATCCTGGTCGGTTTAAGAATAACAGGGAGAAAGCCTTGCGAAAAAATGTTTTCTAAGTAATTATTTGTTTTCGCGTGTATTTTATACTTGAGAAGGTCAATATTCATGTCACCCATTAGGACTCCATATTTGTGTTCTGTATTTATTGTCTCCATTATATGCATTACTGATGAAGTGAACCTATCAAAATCTGCCTTCGGCGCTGTGTTCGGTCTGCATAAGACACCGACAATAGTGGGTTTATGTTTACCCCGAACTTCAATAAACACGAATTCGACTACATGTGGAATAAATATGCTCAAATCTTCTCCAAGTGTAAATTGAATTGCATCACTAACAAAAAGCCCGACCCCACCACGAGTTCCTTCTGCACGGCTTTTATGGATAAATGGATGAAAACCAGGCAAGGACAAACGTGGATCATGCTCGCAACGAAATACCTCACTTACACCAATGAAATCAAATGCAAAATTATCAAAATGTAACTCCGTCACGAGTTCCTTGAATGAGTCCCAATTATTGGATAATCCACGACAGTTGATGTGGAAATAAGATGACCTTTTAGAGTTGGATACTTGTTTGACAAAATCTCCAGCGTCGTGGTATTCACATTCAACAATGTTGTTGAAGTAAGGAGAATCATCAATTGAGTCATTGGTGTTGAGACTGGGGGTTTGATTATATAATGATGCCAAGTCATACAAATCATTAGATATAATCTGTTCTAGATCGATATTGTTGTTCGTCATTTTATTATGACCATGGATATCAGTTCATAGAAAGCGCAGCATAGGTGTGTGTGTGTAAGGACAAAATATGAAACACTGTAGTTTAATTCAAGATGACACAAAACAACCATCATTATCCTAAGCGACCTTACGTGCACGGGGGTGTAATTAAATTCAGTACGATTAATCAGAGAGGTAAAATGCATTGAACCTATTTAATTATGTACATACATACAAAACATCCGAATATGAGACATAATAGTGAGTGGTTCAGGTAAATACACCGAGTGAGACATGAAATAATGACCTATCAATACATGTACATATCAGACTAAATACAGCATTGTAAGTGTGGTAATGCTACAGCACAAAATAACGTATCTAAAGTTAGAAACAGTATCAGAGCAACGACGACATTGCACTTTCGCTGAGTGCCATACGGACATCCATCAGACAGGACCCATGTAAATTATCACCTCGCCATTTGGACGGATCCAGTACATGAGGATTTCGAAGTGAAATGCCAATACCGAACAGTGTCGCTGGGACTGGCCTCGCCAAGGCGTTTGTTACTTGTAGAGAGTAGTTCGTCACGTAGGCTTTCATTCTATTCAAATTCAGCTGTCAGAGCACTAATCAGGATTCCTCTGGCTTCCTGTTTCCATTTGGTCTCGTCATATCGTTTCAGGCGATTCACTCTTCGTTTCATGTCCCTGGGATCCCTCATCCGGAGCACTTCGTTGGCAGCATCTCTGTCGTCAAACAACAAGGCTTTCTGGTGACTGAGGTATTGTTCCACGCAGGAGAAGTCATGACCGTCAAGTGAGAAGTTGGCTCCGTGGAAGTTAGAGAAAGGATTGGACTCTGTAAAGAACACAACCACGTCGTCATGGAATCATTATTCATTACTGTCATGTTGAACAATAACAAGCGCATTAAAAGTTGCTTCTATAAAGCACCAGATACAGATTTCACCAAGTTCAATGAGGAACTTACTACTCCAGTCCAGCGCATTATATATGTGTGGTGATTTTAACATGGACCTTCTCAAATATGACTGTCACTTGAATACCATATTATTTGTTGACCATATGTTTAGCATGGGGTTATATCCATTAATTACACGACCAACACGTATAACAAACTCTTCGGCATCTCTCATTTACAATGCGCTCACCAATGAAATTGGTGTTGTAATCAAAAGTGGCTTATTAATCACTGATATCTCAGACCATCTACCAATTTTTGCATTAATTGAGTATACGAATTATGAGATTCTCAAAAAAAAAGGATGATGTTACCCACTTTACTAGATTAGGTGATGCAAATATTAAAAAAGATTGTGAATAACTTGACTGAGCAAATTGGGATGGTGTGTTGCACTGTAATGATGCAAACATAGCCTTTCCTTCATTTACTTTTATTCAATAAATCATGTCCTGTGGTCAAGAAGAAACAAAACCTCGCTAAAAACATTATACACAACAGTATAAACAGCTATACAGATTTTATGGGTAAAACCTTGCCCAACTCTATGTTTTTGAACCCAGTCATTGAAGAGGAAGTTGTAAAAATAGTATCAAATTTTAAAAGTAAAATATCATGTGGCCATGATGACTCGAGTATGTCAATTGTTCAAGCAATTTTACCCACAATCATTAATCCTATTACACATATCTGTAATAAATCCTTTGAGTCTGGTATTTTTCCTGATAGCATGAAAATAGCAAAAGTTATTCCCCTATTCAAGAGTGTGGAATAATCAATTCTCTAATTATAGTTTCCATCCTTCCTCAGTTCTCCAATATCTTAGAAAAACTTTTAAATAATAGACTTCTTAATTTCATCAAAGCAAATAATATTCTTTATGAAAGACAATATGGATTTAGGGAAAATCGAGCAACTTCCCTTGCTCTCCTAGAACTAGTCGAAGAATTAACTTCATCCACAGATAATAACAACACAACTACAGGAATTTTTATCGATCTCAAGAAGGCGTTTGATAATATTGATCATTCTACACTACTAAAAAAAACTGTATCATTGTGACGTTTAGTAGGTATGACTTGTTGTTTGTGTTTTTGTCTGCCCAAAAACCCTGACTCTTGATGGTATATACTTTGGTAACTCCCGCTCGTTGTGATTCGAGAGCCGTCACTAAAAGGTGCTTATTATATGCTTCATCACTCAGTAGCCTACCGGCTTACTTCAGGCAAGAATCAACTCAGACGTAAATAAATGAAGATTTATCAACATCTCATCATCAATGAAATTGTCGGTTACCAACGTGACGTACAGATATGAAGTTCAGACATGGAGCACTGTATGATCACGTTAAAAATAACTAGTGCACGAGGGCACAACTGAAAAGAGTTCTTCGCCGAGGCTTCTCTCCGTCCCTTCCCGTTGAAGTTTCCCGTCCCGTTTAGTCGAATGGTTTCTCCACGTAGTTAGTCGTAAATCCCGTTGACTCAAAGGCCCTGAAGAAGGAGTCGTCCGCACGGAGGTCGTCGAGTCCCTTGGCTGTGGCGGTGACGATCTCCCCACGGTCGATGTCGCTGTTGCACTGCCGTCCGCTCTCCCTTTTATAGCCAGGGTGGCTGCGCGCGCATCTTCGTCCGCAAACATCTCTTCCGTGCTCTTCACCACGTGGAGAAGGCTGCATCCGTGAACGGTTCTTCCGCGAAGGGTCCTCTTCCGCGCACGATACATCCGCGAACGGTGCTTCCGCAAATGGTACCTCCGCAAGTGGTGCTTCCGCGAACGGTTCTTCTGCGAACAGTGCCTCCGCAAGTAATCTTCGGGGGTCACGTGCTCGTTCCTAATGAACGGTTTGCGCGGGCTGTTGTATGGTTTTTGTTACAACTCCACCTTTCCTGGAGATCAAGGTCCCCGTTGATCCTTTCTCTGTCTTCTCACGCTTTTCTTCCTCCCTCTTCATCTCTTCCTTTCTTGGTCTTTTCCTTCTCTTTCTCTCCTGCATCCGGAGCTCTCTCCCTCCACCTCACTGACGCTCCACCTCACTCTCAGAGGTCTCGGCGAGCCTGTCACGTGCGTCGGTGTACGCCCGGAGTTGCTCCCGGAGCAGTCTGCTCTCCTTCACCTAGGCGCGCAACTCCCTCCGGTGGACCTTCTCCCATTGAGAGGCCTCCTCTTTCAGCTGCTGGATCTCCACCTCAAGACGTCGCTGCTCCTCCTTAGCCTGTAGTCGAGCCTCTGCCTGGCTCAGTTGACGTCGACTGGTCGCCAGGGTTGACGCCAGGTCTTCCAGGGCCCTCTCTCCGGCAGTGACGGCTTTGCTCAGGCCCTGGACGTACGGCCGCAGCTGGTCTTCCGTCTTGGGAACTGGCTTGAGGAACCAGCTCAAGTCTAGGGGCTTGTAGGCTGGTACTGAGTCCGTGGGAGCGGGGGGTCCGTCGTTCTCGGGGGTGGGGGCCTCCGGGATTCCGCCTCTCGCCTCTCGCCGCTCTTGCTTGGACTCCGGCTCCTCCTCACTGTTCGGCGGGTCGTCCTCATGGCTTGAGGCGTCCTCCTCCCTGGGGGCGTCCGCCTGGCTGGGGGTGTCTTGGGTACTGGACGGCTGGGGGCTGGTCGTCGGCTGGCCGCAAAACTGACGGTCGCCAGCTCATGGGCAGGTATGGTGGGCGGGCCATCCCGGGGGTCGGACACGGGCGTGTCAGTAGTCGTCCTCCTCCGTCCCGGCTTCAGGGTGTTGCCGCTGGCATGCGACACTTCTTGCCGGTCACGGTCGGCTCTGTGGACGAACCACTGGGTGCAGTGCTTGCAGAGGTGTCGCCCCTCCTTCTGACTGTGCTTAGTCGCCACGTGTCGACTGAAGTTGGACGCCGTCACGTCAGTCCAGCAGGGGCTGCACCAGCGTCGTCCTCTCTCCAAGAAAGGCTTTCTGGTAGGGGACCGTCTGTTTCCTTGGGGTTCCTCATGATGCTCCCGGCTCCTCGATCTCTCTCTCTTCCTGTCAGGTTTGTCGACCCTGTCGCTCATCTCGTCAACGTCAAGCGGCAAGAAGTCGGCAAGGTCAAAGTCTGGTACTTCTCCGAAGTCTGCAAATACCGGTGTTTCTATTACTTGCAGAGGTGGCGTATTCATTGTTGAAGTGGTGACGGAATCGTAGGCCAGCCTGTTTATATAATAAAGGCGCGGACCAGGGATCTAGGGGAAAAAACATTGTTGCAGAACGAAATGACGTTTTTCGTTCCCTTCCGCGAACGGTTCTTCCGTGAACGATGCTTCCGCGAACGTGCTTCCGCGAACGGTACCTCCACAAACGGTACTTCCGCAAGTGTTGCTTCCACGAACGGTTCGTCCGCGAACACTCCCTTTGACGTTTACATCGTTGCGACTGCTTTCTGGCTGATCTCCACGCGTCCCTCATCATCACTGGAAGTCCGAACTGGGGTCACGTCGTCCAGATTGGGTATCCAGGCGTCGGTTTCAGGGGTGAATCAACACCTTTTTAAATTGTCGATGTGGACAGCTTTTATTTTGCCGCCAGGTCGATCTTGTATTGACACCATCCATCCGAGATGAGATTTTACCACAAGATAGGGTCCCGTCCACCCTAGTCTTAGTTTCGGTCTGGCTTTTGGAGGATACCAATACATCACCCAGGTGCCCACCGGAAAATGACGAACGACTGATTTGATGTCATGATGGCGCTTTTGTCGCACCGTAGCCGTCTTCAGGCACTCTCGGGCAGTCTCATGAGCTTGTATGGTGGCTTCCTTCACCCATTCTACGTATGCAGATATACACTCAGGGACCAGTCCTCCCAAATCGTCCGGTTTCGTCCGGTACCTCAGGTCCAAAGGGGTGGTTGCTTCCCGTCCCATCATCATTCGGAATGGTGTACACCCGGTGCTTTCGTGTACTGATGTTCTATAAATCGCCATCACGTAGGGCAGATGGTCGTCCCAGTCGTCATGGTTCTCATCCACGACCACGGCTAGAAGGTTCAGCAAGGTCCGGTTGAACCTCTCAACCATCCCGTCTGATTTGGCGTGATAAGGGGTTGTCCGAGTCTTCTCCCCTCCTAGGATCTTGATTATTTCGAGGAAAAGCTTGCTCTCGAACTCTCGTCGCTGATCGGTATGTATCTTGGCTGGCATCCCCAGGCGGCACATGAACTCGGTCACGAAGACATCCGCCACTGTCTGAGCCTCATGGTTGGGTAGAGCATAGGCCTCAGTCCACTTGGTGAAATAATCACCCACGACCAGTATATACCGGTTTCCACAATTATTGATCGTCCCGGGCTCCAATATGTCCACGGCCAGTCACGAACGTTCATGAACGTTCTCTTCCCCCGTCCTGGGTAACCATGGCTGCTGTCGGTCCCTCCCTCTGATGAAGGCCCTTCATCGCCCGATGATGAGAAAGGGTGCTGTCCCCGGCCTCCCTGGGTGCCTGCAATGGAAGTCTGATGCCTCCAGGAGGCTGGCTGACTCAGGGGTCGACTGGGTGAAGACCTCCCTCTTCCGCGAACGCTGTCTTTCGCGAACCTTCCGCGAACGGACTCTTCCGCCAACAGCTCCCGAAGAAGTTCTTTTGCGAACAGGCCCCTTCCGCGAACGCTGTCTTGCGCGAGTCTTCCGCGAACTGGCTCGTCTGCTAAGATGCCTCGGAGACGTTCCTTCACAAAAGACGTACGTCCGCGAACGCCGTCTTCTACTGGTCCTCCGCGAACGGCCCCATCCGCGAATGGTCTTCCCCGTCCACTCTGAGAAACTGGAAAGGAAGATTGGTCGCCTGGATCACTCCTTTCATCGAGCCACCGTCTGGGTGAAAACTCCTCTCTTCTGCAAACACTCTCGTCCTCGTTCGCGAAGGGCCCTCTCCAGTCACAAACGTCCTCGTCACCAAAGACTCCCCCTCGCCCGCGAGCACGTTCATCCATGAAGGATCCCCGGCTGCAAGCTTCCCCGCCACCGAAGAATGCCTCTCGTCTGTTAACGTTCTCTTCTGCGAAAAGTCCCCTCCCTCTCGAGCTGCTCTCTTGGGTTGGAGCCCAAGTGACCCATCCTCCAGTTACTCCCGATTGTCGATTCGTCGTAATGGACCGCTGCCCTGTTGCACCAGACTGCTGCTGGGACTGGTCCCAAAGCTGCCTCAATGCTGCATTCTCCGGGGGCGCCACACTCGGACTCTGCTCCGGTAGCTGTAGCGGATCCCTCCTCGCCCAGATTTCGCTGTCCTCCCCGTCCAGGTTGATGTACTCCTCTCCCAGCACTCGTCATAACTCAGGGCCCCTCCTAGCGTTCTCAAGGTAGGCCGACCTCTCTCTGTCACGCTCATGCTGCTCACCTGAAAGGAAAACGGTTGTCGGGTATCTGACTCCGCGGTCTCTGCTGACTCGTCGACTGGCCCATGGAAGGTCTCGACCTCCCTGGTTGCTCCTTATTTGACGAAACGCCACGTCCACCCCTGGCTGTGAAATGCTCTTCCGTGAACGGTCGTCTTCCGTGAACGTCGACTTCCGTGAACGGTCGTCGTCCTCTTCCGCTAAGGTCATCTTCCGCGAACGGTTGTTGTCCTCTTCCGCCAAGGTCGGCTTCCGCGAACAGCTGTCGTCCTCATCCGCGAGTGAGGCCGTCCGCGAAGAGTCTTCCTCTTCACCTCCTGTCTTCCCTGGGGTAGTTTCGTCGTTTTCGCCTGACATGAGTGATGCTGAGGTTCGTTCCCTGGCAAACCCTCGGGGATCCTGGTCACGGCACCAATTTGTGACGTTTAGTAGGTATGACTTGTTGTTTGTGTTTTTGTCTGCCCAAAAACTCTGCCGTATAGACTTTGGTAACTCCCGCTCGTTGTGATTCGAGAGCCGTCACTAAAAGGTGCTTATTATATGCTTCATCACTCAGTAGCTCACCGGCTTACTTCAGGCAAGAATCAACTCAAACGTAGATAAATGAAGATTTATCAACATCTCATCATCAATGAAATTGTCGGTCACCAACGTGACGTACAGATATGAAGTTCAGACATGGAGCACTGTATGATCACGTTAAAAATAACTAGTGCACGAGGGCACAACTAAAAAGAGTTCTTTGCCGAGGCTTCTCTCCGTCCCTTCCCGTTGAAATTTCTCCTCCCGTTTAGTCGAATGGTTTCTCCAGGTAGTTAGTCGTAAATCCAGTTGACTCAAAGGCCCTGAAGAAGGAGTTGCCGCACGGAGGTCGTCGAGTCCCTTGGCTGTGGCAGTGACGATCTCCCCACGGTTGATGTCGCTGCAGCAGTGCTCCCAGAGCGGCCGTCCACTCTCCCTTTTATAGCCAGGGTGGCTGCGTGCGCATCCTCGTCCGCGAACTTCTCTTCCGTGCTTGTCACCACGTGGAGAAGGCTGCATCCGCGAACAGTTCTCCCGCGAAGGATCCTCTCCCGCGAACGATACTTCCGCGAACGGTGCTTCCGCAAACGGTACCTCCGCAAGTGGTGCTTACGCAAACGGTTCTTCCACGAACGGTGCCTCCGCCAGTAGTCTTCGGGGGTCACGTGCTCGTTCCTAACGAACGGATTGCGCGGGCTGTTGTATGTTTTTTTTCTCATCATTATGGGATAAGGGGGTTAGTATTTGACTGGGTAAATGATTACTTGTGCAATAGAAAACAGTATGTTTTATATAACGGTGTACAATCTGATTGTAAAACATTATTGTGTGGAGTTCCACAGGGTTCTATTATAGATCCCACACTATTCCTGCTCTACATTAATGACTTACCAAATATTTCAGACAAGTTAAAATTCATACTATTTGCAGATGTGTTCTATTCAAACAAGGATAGCTCGCAAGTTTTTGAGGTCCTAAATTTGGAAATGAACAAACTTAGTATATGGTTTAAAGTAAACCAATTATCACTTAATGTTAACAAAACTAATTACATGATCTTTACAAATAAAATATTACTGAGGGTACTATCGAAATAGATGGCTGTAAAGTTGAACAAGTACATGTCACCAAGTCTCTCGGTATAATGGTTGATGAAAATCTTACATGGAATACTCAAATAAATGCTGTTCATAGTATTGTATCAAGAAATATTGCCATTATGTGTAAAGTTAAATACTTGCTAGACTGCAACAGTTTACATACATTATATTGTTCATTATTACTAGCACGCATATTAGTGATCATACTAATATGCGTGCTATAACAAACAACGTACTTTTTATACGACCAACCTATGACTGTGCCTATCCTATGGCGAGTACGGTACCGAACGATAATACAGATCTAGATTTGCATCGCACACATGTGTGTAGATAAGAAGCTACTGATGCTCTTCCTCTGATGATCCAGTATCCTGAGGCACGAAGTTCGTTGAGAGTTGTGCTTCGTCCTGCATGTTTTGTTTGTCTGTGATAGGGGTCTATCAACAAAGTTGGGAGTTTGCTCTTGGAGGGAATTATCACTGGATGTGCCAAATCTCTTGGAACATTGGCTCGTTGAATTCTGCCCTCAACTCGAATGAGACCATTTTCGTCTAAATACGGATCTAGTCGGTAGAGACTACTCGTCTGTTTCAGGTGTAGTTTCTTTGCTTTGTCAGTACTTCTGTCATCACCTTGCGGGACCTTGCTGGAGAGCAATACTGTTTCAATCAATCTGCGCTTCAAACGTAGACAGAGTGCTATCGCTCTCTTTGCTCTATACCATGTAGAGAAGTAAGTCAATCTTGACAGCATATCGCTGAATTGGCTCTCTGTTGTGGTTGCATGAACCGTCACCTTCTTCACTTCCGAATCACCTTCTAAAAGAGGGAACCTCTCATCTGTCAAAGGGAGTGGATCACTGACTCTGAGAAACTCTGGACCATTCCACCATAGTGAACTCTCAACCAGAGCATCAACAGAACTTCCACGAGATGAAATATCGGCTGGGTTTTCTTTAGATCCAATGTGGTTCCACTGATCAGCTGTTGTAGAATCTTTGATTTGTTGAACACGATTTGCTACATACACATGGAATTTCTTCGACTCATTTGCGATATAGCCTAAGACCACTGCTGTCTGTCCAGAAGAAGTTGTTTATCTGACTGTAGCAGAGTTCTCGTTGGAGGAAATTGCTCACTTTCACTGAAGTTAGGGCTGCAGTTAGCTCTAATCTGGGCATAGTGACAGACTTCGTGGGTGCCACTCTGGACTTCGCCATAGCCAATCGGCAGGATATGTGGTTCTTTATGTCAAACAGTCTCAAGTAGCTACACTGTCCGTACCCACGTTGACTCGCATCTGAAAAGTGATGGATCTCTACTTGAACAACTTCTCCCATTTCTGGATCTTTGTAGCATCTAGGCACTTGAAGCTTGGCCAGTTTAGGTAAGTCATTTCTCCATTTTTCCCATCTCATTCGTGTGTCATCCGGTAGAGGATCATCCCACCCTTGGCCATCCTTGCAGAGATCTTGCAAGATCCCCTTCCCAATCAGGATGAAAGGGCTCACGAGTCCCAGTGGATCGAATACAGAAGCCACTGTTGACATTATACTTCTACGTGTCAAAGGCTTGTCTTGAACTTCAACTCTGAAGAGGAATGAGTCACTCTCTAGGCACCATCTGATACCCACTGCACTTCCCATGGGCAATCTTTGTGAAAGTTCGATTTCTTTGATTTGTGTGGCTCTACTCTCATTATCTAGGACATTCAAAACTTCTCTTGAATTTGAGGAAAACTTGTGGAGCTTGAATCCAAATTTCCCACACAGACGTTTGGTGGTGTTGATCAGTTCTATCGCCTCATCTGGGCTATTCACCGATGCCAATCCATCTTCTACATAAAAGTCATTCCTGACGAACTGAGCTGCAGCAATTCCAAACTCTTCTTCACCTCTGTTGGCTGCTGTTCTTAGTGCATATATTGCGCATGCCGGCGATGAGGTGGCGCCGAATAGGTGCACTGTGAATCTGTATTCTGTGACCTTGTCATTCTTCCACCACAGGAATCTGAGGTAGTCTCTGTATGGTTCACTCACACCCACTTGGTGGAACATACCTTTAATGTCGCATGTTACACCGACGTGATTCTGTCTAAATCTACAGATTATACCAATAAGGTTCTTGATCTGATCAGGACCACTCAGCAAGTTGTTGTTGAGGCACTGACCCCTGTATTCTATACTACAGTTGTAAACGATCCTCAGTTTGCCGGGCTTCTGAGGGTGGTACACCCCATGGTGTGGGATGTACCACACACTATCATCTAGGGCGTCAGCAGCGGGAACTTCTTCTACATAACCCTTCTCTATCATTGTCTCCATTGCTACATGGTAGTCTTCTTGATACTTTCTCGGCTGAACTTTCTCTGTAATTGTTCCAATCGTTTCTCTGCAACTACTCTATTGTTCTGTAACTTGAGTGGCTTGTTTCTGAGTGGCAAGGGAAGTTCTATATGTCCATCTCTTCTGATGTGCATCCCTTGGTCCATGATTTGCAGGAACTTCCTATCTTCAGCTGATAGTCTTTCATCAGAGGGCTGTTCCGCAAAGTCCACCTCAAACATTTGTTTCACTGCTAGCGGACAGACTTCTTTAGTTTGAGTACGAAATGAAAAGTGGCACTGGCGTTCAGGTCTTGTTCTCACTAGCTGACAAGAACTGTGGTAATTCTCTGTCTCTGTCGTACACTTCATCATACCTATGATACCCCATCCTAGGTTGGTACGCACTGCATAAGGATCGTCTTCTTTTCCAGCCACTATAGTTCTAGGACGTATGGCACGGGGACAATTCATGTCAATCAACAACCCCACTTCTGTGTCCGGTATACAAGGATGTATCTTCCTTGCTATTTCTTTGAGATGTGGCCACTGCTCTGCAGTTTCTCTTCTGGGGATCTGGTTAAGTTTGGCTGGGATAGCACTTCGGCTGTACACACTTGGCAAATTCACTTCCACGTCCTCTTGTAAACCTTTCACCACCAGGTCGTTTACCTTCATACAGTCAATCACATCCTCTGCCAAAACAGTGGACAATTTCAAACGTACTGTTTCTCCTGTCATTGATAGTTTCTCGAGCACTGAGTCAGTGATGAAGCTGGCATCAGACTGATCATCGAGTAGAGCATATACTACCACATTCTTCTCTGGTGAATCCTTGTGATATATCATGACTGGTAGTATCAGTGAGTGGGAACAGTTATTTTCTGAGTGTCCATCGACATCAACACAATATGATGATACATTTTAATGTTGCTGACTGTCATCTGGAATAGCTGAAGTGTCAGGTTTCTTTATGTAGGCATAGTCATGCAAGATTGTTGGATGGTGGAGTTGACAAATTTTACACTGTTTTTTGTGTTTGCATTCCAGGTGCCGGTGACCCCAACGGAGACACCCGAAACACAGTGCATTCTTCCTGATGAACTCCTGTCTGTTCGTGAGAGTCATTGCCTTGAATTTACTACAGTCTTCTAGTGGATGTGCATCCTTGCACAGACGACATTTCTGTTTATTATGATCTGGAGATGTTGTCTTCTCGACTGTGGTCTTGTCAGTTGCGTTCTTAGATTCTCTGGCATTGGAGGCAAAACTCCTGGCACTGTTTGCCTTTCCACTTGATGGTTTCTTGTCATCTGTGATGGTAATATTCAATGGACTGCTCATTATTCTTGCTTGTTTGCTAATGAATTCACAGAGTTTAGAGAATGGCGGGTATGTTTCTTCTCTTCCTGACTCATATATCCATGAGTCAACCAGACTCAACCATTTTTCCTGGACTCGTTTAGGCAGCTTGCCCAAAATCTTTCTGTGCTCAGTTGGGTCATTCAACACTTCGAGCTGGCCCAGGGTAAGCATAGCAGTCTCACATTGATTCAGAAAGTCAGAGAGATCACGCATCGTTTTGCCATCACCAGATTTCACTTGTGGCCACTTGTCTAGTTTTTCTCTGTAAGCTGTGGTTAGTAACAACTTATCACCATACCTTCGTTGCAATGTTTCCTTAGCTTTGTTGTAGGCAGTTTCATTATTCAAAGCCAGAAGACCCTTTATGCATTTCTTAGCTTCTCCGTCGGTGTACCTGCCTAGGTAGTACACTCTATCTGTGACCCTCGGGTAATACTCTTCTACTAAAACGTTGTAAGTGTTCAGCCATATTGGAAAATCGAAGATATCTCCCTTGAACACTTCAGGTTCCTTTCTGGGTAGCCGCGTCTCCTCTCTATTCACCAGTGCATCTGCTAAGGAGGATATAGCTGAAGGCCAACTCATGTTGTTTCTGGAATCTGCAAAAACTGGGCTTAATCCTGCTGACTTCACTTCATCACCTTTAGGAAGCCCGGCGGGAGTTGATGTGTACTGTGGAATTTCAAATGGCTTCATATTGGCTGTTGCTTGTTTCTCTTCATCATTGTTATTATTTGTGTCAGTCTTGACAGTCATACTTTGTCTCATATAATCGACAACATCATTTTGTTCAGTGTTCTCTGATGGTTAAGAATTGTTTTCAAAGTTGTCTATGACCTCCATTCTAGCTTTGCTGGCTTGGAGTTCTGTCTGTAATTTTAACATTTCATCTTCTCTTCTCAACTTCGACATTGACACTCTCAACTCTTCTTCTTGCCTTCTATTTTCTGTTTCTAGTTTGTACATAGATTCTTCTATCTCATGTTGTTTTTGGAGTGCTCCTGCACGTGCCTCCAATTCTGCTTTTTTCTGCTCTTCTTCAAGTCTCATCATTCTGGCTTTTGTCTGTGAACTTAGTGATGTACGAGTCCGCCGACTGTAGTGAGAGGCTGTATCACACTTTTGACCTACCAGAAAATCTTCTACTTTCGCCTTGAATGTCATCATCTTTTGTTTGTTTTCTTCTAGCTTGATCACATCTTCTTCTTCTAACACGGACCGTAACTGGACGTCAGCATGTATAAATTCTTCATACTTGGTCAACCAGTATCTGTAGTGTTCCTGCACCAACCTGGGAGATTCTACTTCTATATGGCCTTGTATTATTTCTTCTTCCTCTTTTAGCTGTTTCAGGCACTTTCTGTAGGATTCTACCCTTCTTTCTGTCATCCATTCTAGGCCTCTTTCAGACAGCTTCACATCTCGACCACTCGCAGTTTGCATTTTACAATCGTCACTGGTCGTATCTTGATCGGGAAATACACACGCATAGAATTTTACTGTTGTAGTTGGGGAATCTTGTTTATTGACATAATCGTAATCGTTTCTCCACTCTTGTATATACGTAAAACTGAAATACAAAAATAAAGCCCTATGAATATGTGATCATACTAATATGCGTGCTACAACAAACAACGTACTTTCTATACGACCAACCTATGACTGTGCCTATACTATGGCGAGTACGGTACCGAACGATAATACAGATCTAGATTCGACTGTTACTTCACAACAACTACAAAACACATATCATCTACAGGTTACCAAGTTTATCAAACAATATTCATCCACAATAACATACCTCTGTGATGTACGTGTATCTTAAAAGAATACAAATCATTTTGCGACAAAAACTTTGACCTATTTTGCCGAAACATAAACAATGTGCGAATCTGCGGACTGTAGTTTTTCGTAGGCCCTTACATGGCTCCCCTGAATTGTGAATACATGAACAATTCAACAAATCACATCAACAAAAACAATAATCATCTTTCAAGATATCAAAAATGTTCAAAGTGTCTTTCACATGTTTCAACAGTTGGCTCCTTGACGGGGACCCGGTCTATACAGTAGAATCAACTTTTGCACGGGTCGATCGAGTTGTGACGTGCTTGTCTTTACAGTGACCTAGCGAAGAAGTCCATCGTTACTTGGAAATGTGGAGATGATCCTCCCAAGTGGCCATTGAGCTCTAGGTAGGTTGTCGTCGATGAGAATCACTACGTCTCCAATCTCCAGATTTTCTTTAGGTCTGTTCCACTTATTTCTGGTTTGGAGGGTAGTCAGGAATTCTTTTCGCCAGCATGTCCAGAACTCGTTCGCGAGAAACTGGACTCTTCTCCAATGTTTGTGCAGGTACAAATCCTCCCTCACAAAGTCTCCAGGCGGAGGCATGACTACTTTTGCTTTCATGGTCAACAACTGACTTGGGCTCAACGGTTCTGGAAAATCTTGAGAAGTTACATCAACATATGTCAATGGTCGGCTGTTCATAACTGATTCCACTTCAATGAAGAAGGTCTGTAGCGAATCATCACTAAGACAGTCGCCATGATCAAGAAGTAGTGTGGTGAGGATAGCCCTGGCTGATCTTGTCAATCTTTCCCAAGATCCAGCCATGTGGCTCACATGAGGTACGTTGAACTTGAACTTTGGTACATCTGGCAACCAATCACAGTTGTCCTTCAACAACATCTGGTGAATTCTTTTGTGGTTGAGTTTCTCCAAGGCCGACTCCAGTTCTCCTTTCGCACCAACAAAATTGGTTCCCTGGTCTGATCTTAATTGTCGAACATGACCTCGTCTACCAACGAAACGTCGATAGCCATTCAGAAAAGCATCGGTTGATAAGGAAGGGACTACTTCAAAGTGGACCGCTCTTGAAGCCAGACACACAAAGATGACTCCCCATCGTTTCTTCATTGACCGTCCTTCTTTAATGAAGAATGGACCGAAACAGTCGACAGCTGAATATGTGAATGGCGCTGTTTCTTGCAACCTATCTTCTGGCAGGTTGGCCATTTTATGTTGTACAGAAGATCCTCTCAGTCTTTTGCATCGCACACATGTGTGTAGATAAGAAGCTACTGATGCTCTTCCTCTGATGATCCAGTATCCTGAGGCACGAAGTTCGTTGAGAGTTGTGCTTCGTCCTGCATGTTTTGTTTGTCTGTGATAGTGGTCTATCAACAAAGTTGTGAGTTTGCTCTTGGAGGGAATTATCACTGGATGTGCCAAATCTCTTGGAACATTGGCTCGTTGAATTCTGCCCCCAACTCGAATGAGACCATTTTCGTCTAAATATGGATCTAGTCGGTAGAGACTACTCGTCTGTTTCAGGTGTAGTTTCTTTGCTTTGTCAGTACTTCTGTCATCACCTTGCGGGACCTTGCTGGAGAGCAATACTGTCTTCTCATCTTTGAATGCTTGTCCCTGAATCAACTGCAGAATGGCGACCTCAGCATCCACCATCTCTTGTACACTCAGTGAACTACATTCAGGTTTGGAAACTCGATGAACCTTCTTCGGTTTCTTCATTTTGCGTTCCATCAATCTGCGCTTCAAACGTAGACAGAGTGCTATCGCTCTCTTTGCTCTATACCATGTAGAGAAGTAAGTCAATCTTGACAGCATATCGCTGAATTGGCTCTCTGTTGTGGTTGCATGAACCGTCACCTTCTTCACTTCCGAATCACCTTCTAAAAGAGGGAACCTCTCATCTGTCAAAGGGAGTGGATCACTGACTCTGAGAAACTCTGGACCATTCCACCATAGTGAACTCTCAACAAGAGCATCAACAGAACTTCCACGAGATGAAATATCGGCTGGGTTTTCTTTAGATCCAATGTGGTTCCACTGATTAGCTGTTGTAGAATCTTTGATTTGTTGAACACGATTTGCTACATACACATGGAATTTCTTCGACTCATTTGCGATATAGCCTAAGACCACTCTGCTGTCTGTCCAGAAGAAGTTGTTTATCTGACTGTAGCAGAGTTCTCGTTGGAGGAAATTGCTCACTTTCACTGAAGTTAGGGCTGCAGTTAGCTCTAATCTGGGCATAGTGACAGACTTCGTGGGTGCCACTCTGGACTTCGCCATAGCCAATCGGCAGGATATGTGGTTCTTTATGTCAAACAGTCTCAAGTAGCTACACTGTCCGTACCCACGTTGACTCACATCTGAAAAGTGATGGATCTCTACTTGAACAACTTCTCCCATTTCTGGATCTTTGTAGCATCTAGGCACTTGAAGCTTGGCCAGTTTAGGTAAGTCATTTCTCCATTTTTCCCATCTCATTCGTGTGTCATCCGGTAGAGGATCATCCCACCCTTGGCCATCCTTGCAGAGATCTTGCAAGATCCCCTTCCCAATCAGGATGAAAGGGCTCACGAGTCCCAGTGGATCGAATACAGAAGCCACTGTTGACATTATACTTCTACGTGTCAAAGGCTTGTCTTGAACTTCAACTCTGAAGAGGAATGAGTCACTCTCTAGGCACCATCTGATACCCACTGCACTTCCCATGGGCAATCTTTGTGAAAGTTCGATTTCTTTGATTTGTGTGGCTCTACTCTCATTATCTAGGACATTCAAAACTTCTCTTGAATTTGATGAAAAATTGTGGAGCTTGAATCCAAATTTCCCACACAGACGTTTGGTGGTGTCGATCAGTTCTGTCGCCTCATCTGGGCTATTCACCGATGCCAATCCATCATCTACATAAAAGTTATTCCTGACGAACTGAGCTGCAGCAATTCCAAACTCTTCTTCACGTCTGTTGGCTGCTGTTCTTAGTGCATATATTGCGCATGCCGGCGATGAGGTGGCGCCGAATAGGTGCACTGTGAATCTGTATTCTGTGACCTTGTCATTCTTCCACCACAGGAATCTGAGGTAGTCTCTGTATGGTTCACTCACACCCACTTGGTGGAACATACCTTTCAATGTCGCATGTTACACCGACGTGATTCTGTCTAAATCTACAGATTATACCAATAAGGTTCTTGATCTGATCAGGACCACTCAGCAAGTTGTTGTTGAGGCACTGACCCCTGTATTCTATACTACAGTTGTAAACGATCCTCAGTTTGCCGGGCTTCTGAGGGTGGTTCACCCCATGGTGTGGGATGTACCACACACTATCATCTAGGGCGTCAGCAGCGGGAATTTCTTCTACATAACCCTTCTCTATCATTGTCTCCATTGCTACATGGTAGTCTTCTTGATACTGTGTTCCTCGGCTGAACTTTCTCTGTAATTGTTCCAATCGTTTCTCTGCAACTACTCTATTGTTCTGTAACTTGAGTGGCTTGTTTCTGAGTGGCAAGGGAAGTTCTATATGTCCATCTCTTCTGATGTGCATCCCTTGGTCCATGATTTGCAGGAACTTCCTATCTTCAGCTGATAGTCTTTCATCAGAGGGCTGTTCCGCAAAGTCCACCTCAAACATTTGTTTCACTGCTAGCGGACAGACTTCTTTAGTTTGAGTACGAAATGAAAAGTGGCACTGGCGTTCAGGTCTTGTTCTCACTAGCTGACAAGAACTGTGGTAATTATCTGTCTCTGTCGTACACTTCATCATACCTATGATACCCCATCTTAGGTTGGTACGCACTGCATAAGGATCGTCTTCTTTTCCAGCCACTATAGTTCTAGGACGTATGGCACGGGGACAATTCATGCCAATCAACAACCCCACTTCTGTGTCCGGTATACAAGGATGTATCTTCCTTGCTATTTCTTTGAGATGTGGCCACTGCTCTGCAGTTTCTCTTCTGGGGATCCGGTTAAGTTTGGCTGGGATAGCACTTCGGCTGTACACACTTGGCAAATTCACTTCCACGTCCTCTTGTAAACCTTTCACCACCAGGTCGTTTACCTTCATACAGTCAATCACATCCTCTGCCAAAACAGTGTACAATTTCAAACGTACTGTTTCTCCTGTCATTGATAGTTTCTCGAGCACTGAGTCAGTGATGAAGCTGGCATCAGACTGATCATCGAGTAGAGCATATACTACCACATTCTTCTCTGGTGAATCCTTGTGATATATCATGACTGGTAGTATCAGTGAGTGGGAACAGTTATTTTCTGAGTGTCCATCGACATCAACACAATATGATGATACATTTTAATGTTGCTGACTGTCATCTGGAATAGCTGAAGTGTCAGGTTTCTTTATGTAGGCATAGTCATGCAAGATTGTTGGATGGTGGAGTTGACAAATTTTACACTGTTTTTTGTGTTTGCATTCCAGGTGCCGGTGACCCCAACGGAGACACCCGAAACACAGTGCATTCTTCCTGATGAACTCCTGTCTGTTCGTGAGAGTCATTGCCTTGAATTTACTACAGTCTTCTAGTGGATGTGCATCCTTGCACAGACGACATTTCTGTTTATTATGATCTGGAGATGTTGTCTTCTCGACTGTGGTCTTGTCAGTTGCGTTCTTAGATTCTCTGGCATTGGAGGCAAAACTCCTGGCACTGTTTGCCTTTCCACTTGATGGTTTCTTGTCATCTGTGATGGTAATATTCAATGGACTGCTCATTATTCTTGCTTGTTTGCTAATGAATTCACAGAGTTTAGAGAATGGCGGGTATGTTTCTTCTCTTCCTGACTCATATATCCATGAGTCAACCAGACTCAACCATTTTTCCTGGACTCGTTTAGGCAGCTTGCCCAAAATCTTTCTGTGCTCAGTTGGGTCATTCAACACTTCGAGCTGGCCCAGGGTAAGCATAGCAGTCTCACATTGATTCAGAAAGTCAGAGAGATCACGCATCGTTTTGCCATCACCAGATTTCACTTGTGGCCACTTGTCTAGTTTTTCTCTGTAAGCTGTGGTTAGTAACAACTTATCACCATACCTTCGTTGCAATGTTTCCTTAGCTTTGTTGTAGGCAGTTTCATTATTCAAAGCCAGAAGACCCTTTATGCATTTCTTAGCTTCTCGTCGGTGTACCTGCCTAGGTAGTACACTCTATCTGTGACCCTCGGGTAATACTCTTCTACTAAAACGTTGTAAGTGTTCAGCCATATTGGAAAATCGAAGATATCTCCCTTGAACACTTCAGGTTCCTTTCTGGGTAGCCGCGTCTCCTCTCTATTCACCAGCGCATCTGCTAAGGAGGATATAGCTGAAGGCCAACTCATGTTGTTTCTGGAATCTGCAAAAACTGGGCTTAATCCTGCTGACTTCACTTCATCACCTTTAGGAAGCCCGGCGGGAGTTGATGTGTACTGTGGAATTTCAAATGGCTTCATATTGGCTGTTGCTTGTTTCTCTTCATCATTGTTATTATTTGTGTCAGTCTTGACAGTCATACTTTGTCTCATATAATCGACAACATCATTTTGTTCAGTGTTCTCTGATGGTTGAGAATTGTTTTCAAAGTTGTCTATGACCTCCATTCTAGCTTTGCTGGCTTGGAGTTCTGTCTGTAATTTTAACATTTCCTCTTCTCTTCTCAACTTCGACATTGACACTCTCAACTCTTCTTCTAGCCTTCTATTTTCTGTTTCTAGTTTGTACATAGATTCTTCTATCTCATGTTGTTTTTGGAGTGCTCCTGCACGTGCCTCCAATTCTGCTTTTTTCTGCTCTTCTTCAAGTCTCATCATTCTGGCTTTTGTCTGTGAACTTAGTGATGTACGAGTCCGCCGACTGTAGTGAGAGGCTGTATCACACTTTTGACCTACCAGAAAATCTTCTACTTTCGCCTTGAATGTCATCATCTTTTGTTTGTTTTCTTCTAGCTTGATCACATCTTCTTCTTCTAACACGGACCGTAACTGGACGTCAGCATGTATAAATTCTTCATATCTGTAGTGTTCCTGCACCAACCTGGGAGATTCTACTTCAATATGGCCTTGTATTATTTCTTCTTCCTCTTTTAGCTGTTTCAGGCACTTTCTGTAGGATTCTACCCTTTTTTCTGTCATCCATTCTAGGCCTCTTTCAGACAGCTTCACATCTCGACCACTCGCAGTTTGCATTTTACAATCGTCACTGGTCGTATCTTGATCGGGAAAAAACACGCATAGAGTTTTACTGTTGTAGTTGGGGAATCTTGTTTATTGACATAATCGTAATCGTTTCTCCACTCTTGTATATACGTAAAACTGAAATACAAAAATAAAGCCCTATGAATATGTGATCATACTAATATGCGTGCTACAACAAACAACGTACTTTCTATACGACCAACCTATGACTGTGCCTATACTATGGCGAGTACGGTACCGAACGATAATATAGATCTAGATTCGACTGTTACTTCACAACAACTACAAAACACATATCATCTACAGGTTACCAAGTTTATAAAACAATATTCATCCACAATAACATACCTCTGTGATGTACGTGTATCTTAAAAGAATACAAATCATTTTGCGACATAAACTTTGACCTATTTTGCCGAAACGTATACAATATGCGAATCTGCGGACTGTAGTTTTTCGTAGGCCCTTACATATACATATTACAGAAACGAGCAATGCGTGTAATAGATGGTGCTCACACAGAGTTCATACTGCTTCTATTATTCAGAAATATAAATGTCTCAAACTATACGATATAATCACGTGCTCTACCAGTAAATGTCATATATGTAAGCTGTTATCATAACGTGTTTCCTGGAAATGTATTACATGTCTGAGGTACCGTGTTTCGGTCATTTTTGTCATATCTTGGTCCGTTATGATTTTTATGTATAACCGGAAACGGAACCAGTACGGTTGTTGAAGCCATGTGGAGAATAAAAATAAAATGTTGAATTGCAGTGTCTAATAAAAATTCAATTTGCTATTAGACAACGAAGTCCAGAACTGTTACATTGGCGACGAGGGTACAGCTACATATTCTTGGATTCAACTTTGAAGTGTAAACCATGTCGGCAACTGATAGAATTGACAAGTTCGTGTGTGCAGGTGACCAGTCAAACATTGGCCCCAAATGGAAGCGCTGGTTGGCAGCATTTGAGCTGTATGCTGACAGCAAGGGACTAATAATCGAGGCTGGTAATGATACTAACAGACAGCGGCGACGTGCTCTCTTGCTGCACACAGCAGGACCAGAAGTTCAAGACGTCTTCTCTACACTCGCGGACACAGGTGGCAAAAGACTATGACGAAGCAGTAACTGCGTTAAATGCCCACTTCTTGCCCAAAATAAACACTGCACACGGCAGACATGTGTTCAAACATACATTGCCTGCAGCCGGTGAAACTGTTCAACAATACGTGGTCCGTCTACGACTTGCTGTGAAAGACTGTGGCTATGGGGATGATGAGCAAAACCAAATACGTGACCAAGTGCTGTTCCATTGCCCCTCTGAGTATATGCAAAGGATATTACTGGAAGCTCAGGGTGATCTAACACTTTAACAAACATTAAAGATTGCCCAAGATTGTGAAACTGTGGAGTCACGTATGTCTGCAATGAACATCAAAACCCCAACAGTCAACAAGGTCACGGAGAAACATATTCCACAGAAACAAAAACCACATAAACATGAGAAACATGAGAGAAGTACGAAAAACATAGACTCTAGACAAAGGAGAGGACCGAAGTGCTACAGGTGTGGCTACTTGGGGCACTATGGCAGGGACGCAAGCTGTCCAGCCCGAGGAAAAACTTGTTCCAAGTGCGGTAACCAAGACCATTTTGCATCACAGTGCAAAACAAAAGAAGTGCGTAGAGTACATCAAGTGATGGACTCTAACAGTGACTATACATTCAGCATAAACACGGGGGGAAAACTTAAAATAGAAGTTGGCGATATCGACCTGGACATGATGATAGACTCAGGTGCATCAGTAAATGTTGTCGATAAACAAGTGTGGTCTAATTTGAAGGAAAAAGGGATCAAGTGCACATCGACAGCTGGTGCCAAGCGAGAACTGTTCACATATGCATCTGAGGCTCCACTGGAAGTATTGGGAACTTTTCAAGCACTGACTAAAGACGGAGAATGCAGTACAATGGCAGAATTTGTTGTCATTGACGGAACTGGGACACCACTACTGGGTCGTGACACAGCAACTAAACTTGGAGTTTTGAAGATTGGATTGAACATAGCATCAGTGACATCAGAGATGAATATAATGAAGGAATATCCTGAGGTATTCCAGGGTATTGGGAAGCTACGTGACCGGCAAGTGAAACTACACATCGATCACAGTGTGACACCAATTGCACAGCCATTGCGACGTACACCATTCCAGCTCAGACAGAAAGTAGAAAACAAAATACAAGAACTGTTATCTTGTGACATCATTGAGAAAGTAGATGGGCCCACACCATGGGTCAACCCTGTGGTCATCGTCCCAAAGAAAAATGATGACATTCGCTTGTGCATTGACATGCGGAGGGCAAACGAAGCCATCATCCGAGGTAGACATCCAATACCGACGGTAGATGAAGTACTCCACGAAATGAACGGCTCGAAAGTGTACAGCAAACTAGATCTTAGAATGGGGTATCACCAGATTGAACTCGCCCCTGAATCCCGGGAAATCACCACGTTCGCAACACACACAGGTCTGTTTCGATACAAGCGCCTACTATTCGGAATCAAATCAGCAGCTGAACAATATCAATATGAAATCCAAACTGCCCTGGCTGGGATAGAAGGTGTCGCAAACATTTCGGATGACATAATAGTCCATGGGCCAGACGAGGCGACACACAACAAGAGACTGCACCAGGTGATGGAACGCTTTAAGAGCTGTAATCTGACACTGAATGCTGAAAAATGTCAGTACAATTTGGACAAGCTGATCTTCATGGGCATCCTGCTATCCAAGAATGGCCTTGGCCCAACACAGGGAAGGATCTCAGCCATACGGGAGGCGAGACAACCAGTTAACCAGTCTGAACTGAGAAGTTTCTTGGGTCTCGCAAACTTCAGTGCCAGGTTCATGCCGAACTTTGCAACTATGACAGAACCGCTTCGCAAGCTGACACGGAAAAATACGAGGTTTCAATTCGGACCGGAGCAAGTCGAAGCATTCAACAAACTAAAGCTGGCCATGGCAGATGCAAGGACCTTGGCATTTTTTGACAAAAATGCACACACTCAAGTGATGGCAGATGCAAGCCCAGTAGGACTCGGGGCTGTTTTGATACAGCAACAAGCAGATGGTCCTGCTATTGTGAGCTATGCAAGCCGGAGCCTCACAGATTGTGAGCGCCGCTACTCGCAGACCGAGAAAGAGGCCTTGGCTCTAGTGTGGGCTTGTGAGAAGTTCCATTGCTACATCTATGGCATTGAATTTGACCTAGTAACTGACCACAAACCACTCGAAGTCATCTATAGCCCAAAGTCAAAGCCCTGTGCACGCATTGAAAGATGGGTGCTGAGGCTACAGCCGTACAGCTTCAAGGTAATTCACATTCCAGGCCCGCAGAACATTGCCGATCCACTGTCAAGATTGCTACCAGATCAACGCAACAACAAACCAAAAACACAGGGTAGCAAAGCAGAGGCCTATGTGAGATTTGTCGCAACCACAGCAACACCCAAAGCACTGACAACCAAGGAGATTGAATCTGCATCTGCCGAGGATGTCGAGCTACAAAAGCTGCGTACCTGTTTAGAACAAGGCGACCCCACGAAATGTGACAAACAGTTCATGGCAATCTTCAATGAGTTTTGCACGATTGGAAAGATAGTGCTGCGGGGCACACGTATAGTCGTGCCAACAAAACTGAGGCCACGAGTGCTAGCCTTGGCACATGAAGGGCATGTTGGAGTGGTAAACACCAAACACCGCCTCAGGACAAAAGTCTGGTGGCCCGGTATCGACAGAGCTGTCGAAAGACACTGCAGAGCCTGTCACGGCTGTCAACTAGTATCACGAGGTGACCCACCTGAGCCAGTCAAGTCCACCGAGCTGCCCCCTGGACCCTGGCAGGACTTGGCAGTTGACCTCATGGGACCATTTCCGTCAGGTCACTCAATACTGGTCGTCGTGGACTACTTTAGTCGATATTACGAGATCGACGTGCTGAAGTCTACAACAACAGACAAGGTAATATGGAGCCTGGAGAAAATATTCAGCAGACATGGACTACCTGTCACGCTAAAAAGCGACAATGGCCCTCAGTTCATTTCAGAGCCATTCATAAACTTTTGCACTACACATGGCATTGAACACATTCGAGTAACCGCCCGATGGGCCCAAGCAAATGGTGAAGTGGAGCGACAAAATCAGTCGATTCTCAAGCGCATCCAGATCGCCCAGGCTGAACACAAAAACTGGGAACAAGAACTGACAAGGTATCTGCTAGTGTATCGTGCTCTCCCGCATGCCACAACTGGGAAAAGTCCAGCTGAACTGTTGTTTGGCAGAAAGATACGCACAAAAATGCCTGACATCAATCAAAGGCCATTTCACGTAGACCAAGAAGTCAGAGACATTGATGCAGAAAAGAAAGGAAAGGCCAAAATATATAAGGATGCTGCAAGCAATGCAAAACCTTCATCGCTCGTGTTAGGAGATAAAGTCCTCCTGCGACAGGAAAAACAAAACAAGCTGACCACAGCCTTCAACAGTACACCTCACACGGTAGTCAGCAAACTGGGCAACAGTCTGATTGTTGAGGCACCGTCTGGCGCACAATACTCGCGCAACACTGCTCATGTCAGACGCTTCGAACGAGACAAATCGCCAGACACACTGGAGGATATACCCACAGGAGCAGTGGGAAACGGAAATGAGCAGGTCACTAATCAGGATATACCTGCTGCACCACCTGGAAACAGAAATAACGAGGACAGCAGCCACATCACCCCTACACCAGTGACTGTGGAGAGACCTCGCAGACAGAAATCTGTGCCAGGCAAATTCAAAGACTTTGTCATGAACTAAGATGCCAAATGTGGACATTTTGTTGTGTTTGGAAAACTGAAATACAAGATCTATGTTTTTTTTTTCAGATCTGGTAAAGGAGGGATGTCATATATGTAAGCTGTTATCATAACGTGTTTCCTGAAAATGTATTACATGTATGAGGTACCGTGTTTCGGTCATTTTTTTCATATCTTGGTCCGTTATGATTTTTATGTATAACCGGAAACGGAACCAGTACGGTTGTTGAAGCCATGTGGAGAATAAAAATAAAATGTTGAATTGCAGTGTCTAATAAAAATTCAATTTGCTATTAGACAACGAAGTCCAGAACTGTTACAGTAAATACTCAATCACTATTTGTCGAAACTAACATAACCCACAAACATAATACACGAGCTAGTTCCAAAGGTAGTTTGTCTGTCAAAAGTGTAAAAACAGCTTAGGCTACCAAAATTAGGTCGAAAAAGCCCATAAGGTAGACATTTGGGTGTAAAAGCTGATTTTTTGTGCATTGACTCTGGAGACCATATAGATAACCCACAAAAAAAGTCCCCATCAATCCCATGGGGGGTTTTCCCAAAAATCCAAGATGGCTGCCATTTAAACGCGAAATAGCTTAAAATTGACCTAGCGAGTTTTCTACTGCACCTACGTTGGTGATTTCAGTGTCTACCCCCATGTTTTCTGACCCAAGGAAACTAATGGTGATATTGCTGAGTCTCTGTGACTGTTGGTTATTTCAAAAGCCAATAATGGAAAACCTGGAAAATTCGTAAAATCACATTTCCAGCTATATTTCAACTGCTATTGCGAGTAGAGGCAAAATTTTGGTGTCTACCCCCACGTTCTCTCATCTAAGGAGTCCAATGGTGATAATGCAGGGTCCGTGTGACTGTTGACTGCCTCAAAATTCAAAATGGCTGCCATCAATACCGGTGAAAATTGCAGAATAACGTTTTCTTGCAATATTTCAGCTAATGATCTGGCATACGTTTTGGTATCTACCCCCATATGTTCTGATCAGAGGATATTCTAAAGATATTGCTGAGTCTCTGTCACTAATAATGGTTTCAGAATTCAATATGGTTGTCACCAAACCTGTGAAATTCGCAAAATTGAATTTCGGTTTATGTAAACTTTTCTGGCAGTTCGAAACAAGATTTTGGTGTTCACCCCGATGTTTTCTGACCCATGGAGTCCAATGGTAATGTTGGAATGGTGATAATAGTCTCTGGGACGCGTTGTAGTATCAAAGTTCAAGTGCGATCGTAACCTCAAATCAGGTTTCATAAACTCCTATCTCAAGACCAAAGACACAATTCATGAAATCAAAATACATGTAAAGTGGTAAATGATACTATCAGTTACAAAGTCGTAGCCACCTAAACATCACATACACTCAGGCAACTGAGTGTGAGATCAGGTGCTCCGGAATGGTGAACATCTGCTCCGCATGTGGCATTCTGCTATCCACACTTGTAAATTTAAATGCAAATACATCTATAAAAAATCACAATGATGGGAAAATATATACCATCATACATGTGCATGTATGTGAGAGGTTTCAAGTAACAATGCCTCCCATAAAACATTTAAAGTCTAAACAATGTACAGTCATGTTTGAGCAGTTTGGAAGTCGAAACCTGTGCTCCGGCTATGAGTTCCTGGTAGGATGTATGCACTATCTGGCATAGCTGGAGAACTGTGACACGCATGTTTAGACGCGGTAGGCTTGTGAAGTTAGGCAAATTCGTCATGTTTGTCATATAACCTTGTACACACTTTACTTTTGTGGTCAATTTCGATAAAAAATATCGAGGAAAGAAGTTGATATTGAAGAATCAATAGTTTGTTTGCTTTCCAATCCGTCTGGATATTCTGACGTAGGTATTCACCAAATCTAGGGTTATTCCGTGATATGACACCAACAATATATCTGAAGGTGAAATTTAACGAACTAGCTATTCGTTTATATCAACAATATACTCCACTGAGATATGTCGGCTTCTACATGTACATGTATGACAAACATATATAAGATTTTGGTGTCCACATTCTAGTTTTGTGACTCGGGGAATTCGAGAAAGGCAATAGTGGATCCTTATATAAGTACAAAGTATAAGTTTTATAGATTCAATATGGCTACCATGTATCCATAAACTGAAGTATATGTCATGATGTATTGGATATATAACACATATATATTAACTACTGGTTCTAAATACCGTGGTGCTTTGCAATATGAATAATCAACGCGTGTGTAAAAACACCATCAAACATTTAGTTTGCTTTATTTACAAAGGACATGGCAGTATGAACAGTTAATTTGTGCATGTAGAATATTTGGTCAGTCTGTCTCTTCTGTGATGTTTTCATCTGGTGCAGTTGTACAGCTCAAACCCACCATGGGCACATATTCTACGCCAGCAAGTTGCTTGACAATCATAGTACATCCATTTGAGCAATCCCTTTGGAACAGCAGCACGACCCGAGCCGACATTTACGAGATTTGAAGATCGTAGTTCCCCTCTGAAATCAATGGGCTCAAAATATTTACCGTGCCAAAACTTAACCTATACAGGAATACGCGGGTTGTTGAAGGGATCTCAGCAGAGCCTTTGTTTACGGTATCATTGTGGTTGAGAGTTGGGGATGCAGATGAGCTGAGATCCATTGTGAAGGAGTTCTTGTCGTGCAATGATCTCCTTTAGAAGTACATGTAAGCATGCTCCATCAAGATTTTTGACATGCTTTGCCTCTCATAAATTAGCAGCAACCTCTCTCCTGCCACATCAACTCTACTCTCCTTGTTTGTGAATCTGACAAGGGTTCATCAAAACTCTTTGCTGTGCTGAGCAGGCAACATTAACACAGCTGTGGCTGTCATTCAAAACGAAGCCTCTTTGTAAATCGAAAACCATTGCATCGTAACCAGCAAATATTCATCAAAATGGTATACCTATTCCAAACTGCTACTGAACAGATGATTGCACGAGAGGCAGAGCTACTCTCAGTCATGACAAAACTGGGTTGTCTCTCTTGAGCTCTGCTAAGATGCAGTCCCTCCACATTCCTGCAAATTCAATTCGGCACTGTGATTGTCATTATGCCGCATCAATAAATTGTAGTAATCCAATGTCTGTGTTGGCTTTTAGACTTCAGTTTATGAATTTACAGAGATCATGTGGCATTTTTAACTTGTTAGTTGAAAATGGGTTCACTGGTGCTGGTATTTCTTTCACTGAGTATAACACAAATATATAGATACCAAAATCTTTTATCTGCCACACACGCTGATATAAATTTGAAACGTGGTTTGCAAATTTTTCACAGATTTTGATGGCAGCCATATTTATTTCTGAGGCAACCAACAGTTCCAGAGACATGACATTATCACCACTGTATTCCTTGTGTCAGAAAAATATAAGGGTAGACACCAAAATGTCGCCTCAATCTGCCATAGAAACTGGAATATAGCTGGAAACTTGATTTTACGAATTCCGTTGGTGTTTGTGGTGGTCATTTGGGATTTTGAAACAACCAACAGTCGCAGAGTTTCAGCAATATCACCATCAGATTCCTTGGCTCAGAAAACATGGGGCTAGACACCCAAATTCTGCTTCTATCTGCCATAGCAGCTGAAATATAGCTGGAAACGTGATTTTACGAATTTCCGGGGTTTTCGTGGCAGCCATTTTGGATTCTGAAACATACAACAGTCACAGAGACTCGGCAATATCACCACCAGATTCCTTGGATCAGAAAAAATGGGAGTAGACACTAAAATCATCAACGAAGGTGCAGTAGATAACTCGCTAGGTCAATTTTAAGCTATTTTGCGTATAAATGGCGGCCATCTTGGATTTGTAGGAAAACCCCCCATGGGATTGATGGGGACTTTTTTGTGGGTTATCTATATGGTCTCCAGAGTCACTGTGCAAAAATTCAGCTTTGACACCCAAATGTCTACCCCAAACCCTAAATACAGTAGACTAGCTGCAAAATCTAGGCGTATGAGCATAAAAGGTGTCAAACTCTGGAACAATCTTCACGGTGGGTAGGCAGACAGTAGTCTTGCATGATTTCCCGAACTCCAACTGATGCACTAAGAACTCTTGCATGATTTTATGAACGATGCGGAGGTGGGGACCTCCACGAATACACCTAATAATACGAGAACTAGGTAATATTATGAGTTACCAACCATATCACGGAACATTTGAGAAATTCATGTTGATAGGGACGAATTTTCGGTAAAATTAAACAACGTTTTGTGTTCGAAATGTGTCACACTGCAATGAAGGTTGATCAAAAGTAATAGCCGCCGAGTGAAATAATGGGTTGCATTTCTGTCATCGTCGTTAATTTACAAGGTACATGACAATCTACACAGCCATACAGACAAGTTCTATTGTACTTTCAACTCTTGCAGCAAAATATTATCTATAATCATCACATATAACATTTTAAATTATTTATGCATATTTACACACTCTAACATGATTGGCAAAAACCTAGCATCTCACTCTTGCATGATTCGTTATGATCGAACCTCTGCAGACCGAGACACAGATCTCTATGATGGAGGCACGTGTTATAAATACAAATGGTGTATCCTAAGTTATGCTTGAATGAATCGTTTCACCAGATAACTATCCGATAATTCATTCATTTAGATAGCAGATTGTTTCTCTGTCACTGTAACCTAAAATCTCGCCCGAGAAGAGGCCGTCGGCTCTGGATGGAAATTTGTCAGTAGCCCATACTAAAAAACAAAATTGGGGGTCACCTCGTGGACGAAATTCCGCGACTGTTTTTTCCCCATAAACATTCTCTAGCTGCACTGCCGTCTGGTCTCGTGGATTTATACTAGATCATATCAAATTATGGCTTTGCAACCCGGGTTACCAATATTATTACCGGAAACTCCCGTAAACAAGCCCGTCCGTTAATTTGCCCATGAGTGTATTTACTGATTTTTTTTTCGAAAATATATATTTGTTATTTTTAGCTTACCGGATGATTTTTATATGATCTTGACTCTGACCTCATTTTCAAGGTCAGACCACAAAAATGGCTAGTATCCTGTTTATTATTTACTTTACAGCTTAGGAATCAATTGTAGACATATAAGAAATGATATATGCTGAATTTGTCGTGACCTTGAGTATGACCCTTGACCTAATTTTCAAGGTCAGATCACAAATGGCTAATATCTCGCTTATTATCTACTTTACAGCTTGGGAATTAATTATGAACATGTACATGTATGGAATGATCTTGCGACGAATGAATGAATATATTCTTGCGACCTCGAGTTTGATCTTTGACCATACTTTCAAGGTCCCTGAACAAATTGGCTAAGATCTACAACATATATTGTCCGGTAACCTTCCTTAGCCCTTGGAATAAATTTTATAAACATATATCACGATGAAATGTAAAATAAATTTAATTAACAGCCACATAAGTTCTGGGGAAAAAACATGGCATACCACGTTTTATTTGGGAGGGATCATGCAAGAGTGGGGAGGTACATCATGCAATAGTTCGGATTTGTTTTTTATTAATTAGCATTGCTATTCTTCGTCTTCATAGTAATTTCGATGTGCCAATCGTTTAAAATTAAACAATTGCACGTCCAGAGACGATTGGTCAGATAACTGAAGTATATTTTGTGAACTATTCCATAAAATATATATTTTGACCCTGTTTGATCCCACTTTCACGCAACTGTGTGCACAACTGTGTGACACTAAAGATATGTATGAATCTTCCCCATTGATAATAAAATGGGCTAATATGTCTAATGTTCCGTGCAAATCACATGAATGTAAAAACCTTATCTGATTCCATGCAATTCAGATTTTCCTTCACCTGCCATGTGCGTTTTGTTTATGCAAGAGTTCTTAGGGATCAGTTAGAGTTCGGAAATCATGCAAGAGTACTGCCTGCCTACCCACCGTGATCTTGGATTTAATTTTACAAATATTCACAATGTTGTCACTTTAAAAAAACTAGTTAAGAAGTCTATGCTTGAAAATTACAGTTTGGCTCATGAATAGCCAAATCAACAACCATTTCATGTACTGGTACTAGTAGTAGACCAATTTATTACATTTCTTCTTTTTTTTAAAATTTATTTATTATAGCAATATTGTTTATTTTTGTTTGATTTTTATCTTTTTTTATATATTTGTTAATATAATAGTATAGTAGTCCTAATGGTTGGGTGGGATGTAATTTTTGGGTGGGAATTGGGGAATTGTTACTTTATATGCTTTAGACAATTTCCTTTTCATTATTCAAATGTATTACCATTGTATTGTACTGCACAGTTGAATATTGAATAAACTGGTTTGATTTGATTTGATGTGAAATAACAATGAAAGCACGAGTGTTCCATGACGTCACAATGAAACATCGCGCGATTCAGCCCTGGCAACTCATAACCTTGCAAACAAACATCATCATAATCATACAACCACCATGATCACATGATGATCAAATCATCATGTGACGTCACAATACAGAGTATTTGACGACCGGGTGGTTTGTTTATACTGTTTCTTAGCAACGCACATTTTCACGCCGGTTTTCTACTAAGTAGAAGGGGTTCTTGGGTACAATCTTAGATTGTAAGAATATTCTTGCAATATTTGGTACAATTTCACATAACTTTACAGCTGTACATGCGTTGGGTTTTCAAATATTTCATAATCATGTTATCTCAGTAAAAAGGCCAGATATTTGCCACCATTTCCTGTATTTTTTATAGTTACTTGAGACGTGAAGTTTGTTTACATGACAGGAATTTCTATATACATGTCGCCTAAGCTCTACGGACATTAACATATCAGTGGGTTCTGGAGTCCCGATTTCAGAATCGTCTGAAATTGGCGGCGTAGCAATGACTGGATAATGGAAAATTGTAGATATATCAACAGCATATTGACATGTCATATACGCTAGCTGTGAATATATAACATGGATAGTTGTCATGCAACTAGATCTATTTTCATGTTAAATTTGAGAAATTCATTCCGGAAAACCTGATTTCACCTCCTAATGGCCATTTTGGGGGGTTCATGAGTGTCCCTGTTAGTTTTGTTTTTTCTCACTTCGTATGCCTGATATGACTTTCTGTCCCCGGACTATGAGATTGGATAAAGGACCCTGTTTTGTTTGCTCGGAATACTCAATACTGGGTATTGATTCCACGTCTATCTGGATACCGTGTTATATACACGGTTTATCTGTATCCTGTGATAATTTCTCTTAATAAATGGGCGGATCAATTGATGGTCTGGATTCATGTGACTGAATGTATCAAATATGTATAAAAGTAAAACGATTTATTATCGAAACTCGATAAAAAAAATGTTAAAATATAATAAACAACATACTGCAATTAGAATATGCATACATATTATTGATCAACAATGACGGTCCATATAAACAAGGAGATTAGATGATTTATTCAATATGGATCCAACAAGGGTAAAACATTATATCAGTGCTGTGCACACACACAAAAATATAATATAATATGCTGACGTTAGGTAATGCGCCAGAACTACACTTAGACAATGTTGGCTGGACGATTACAGCAATAATGTAAAATATGCATGTACATGGGATAAGAAGTATGTAATTAACACCTACACTTTCGACTGGTATCATTAATATATACTGCATAATATGATGCGGATCATATGAACCTCTATGCACTAGTTATTTACTGAAATCCTTGAATGTCTTGCATGTACAGGTTTCATATTTCCGACAACATAGCAACGCCCCTTGGCAATCGCGGAAAAGGTCCCACAAAATACCACAGTTCTCTCCCATGGGCCAGTTTGTTTGTGGGACTTGATACGCATCACTGCGTTTTGGAGCAATATTTAACGCACTTTGATTGGCTAGTAAACATGGACGTATGAATATTCATGTATCATCGGAACTATGGTTGATACATACATTGATTACATGCTGATGGTAAACGAATTCAGTACAAATAATTGGATATACAGAAAAAAAGATGCATACATTTATTCATTGTCCTCTGTACATATGACTTTTACCAGAGAGTGTAGAATAGATAGGCGTCACTCCACTGGCACCATAAGTGTATTTTGAACTGGTGGCACTCCTGGAGTGTGGAGGGGGTAATATGAATGAATGTGTGTATTACTATTACTACGACATGAATTTATGAATGAAAGACTATGATAGCAAAACCAAATGACGTAGGCCTAACTGTCAATCGTCTCTGTGGACGACAAACTCCAAAACCCCCTCCAGTCGCCAGGATTACAGGGCTCTATGGGAGAAAATGGCAGACAATGGGAATTTGAAGAGTGACACCACTCTTTTCTACACTCTCTGCTTCTACTGGATACGTAGTTCAACGTATTCATATAAGTTTTTGTTTGTTTACAATCTTTGTTATTGTCAATCGACTTATTCTTGCAATTCCGTATATTCAGGCTCCGGAACAGGTAAACTGGTATAACTTTGCTCGTTTTCGATGCCGCGCACATTGGCGTAACTGACAACAGGTTCGGAAATGTCATGATAAATCCTTAAATCGGTGTGGTTGCCGGCTGGATTCGCCTGAGTGGAAGCCTGTAGTCCAGAAGACTGCGCTGGGTTGGGTTGGTTGTCCGTAGCAGTTTGTGGAAGCACACGGTCGGTAGGAGAGTTCCTGGATCTTCTGGTGAATGAACACAGCAGAGTTTATATAATATATAAATATTAGGTATATATAGCAGATATATATAATGTATCACGGAACGATGCACGCGGTCACACTGGATCATGTTTCCCAATTGTAAATTATACGACCATCCAAGGGTCAGTTCGGGAAAACAGCCCTGCTACATGCTGTTACCAATAGCTTTTATGTAATCGTATGACATGTGTACGTGTATCCTTTGTATCATTGCTGTTGAAAGAACGATTATTATTATGATAAAACATTATCACAGAGGATCACACATCGAATAACTTCTAAGTTAAAAACTACACTCGTGATTCAAATAACTTGATTATTATATTAATCAGATCTTACCGTTTCCTCAATCTTTTGAAGGCCTTTGATGCAACTGCTCCAATGACTGTTAACATGACTGCTATTACTGCGATTAGTACCCAAACCCATGCTGCCACTTGCCCGTCATCTGTACAAGAAAATACCAGGTTCTTCAAATGTCACCAGATTCATACATTTCATAATGGGAGTAAGGCTATGTATAATGCGCATTTAATATAAAATGTATTGCTGTGAGACGTTACATCCGTCCCCGAGGATATTCCGTCCTCGAAGTTACGTTGTGCCTCGGTACAGTTTGTTGAGAATTTCTGCAGGCGCCACAGCGGCAGTTTAATCATTCGCTCCACGAAATGACCCGATGGCTACGAGTGCTCAAACTGACACTGATATATCAAAACCTAAGATCCCTGTAAACTGCAACACGAACGTGACGTCATTACACTGTAAGAGTTTAAGCCCGAGACTGTGTCTACGTAAAAAGTCATTGAATGGGCCATGGATTAAAATCATGCGAACAGAGCTCAGGATCATTGGAGAATTCATACTCAGGGGAATCGACAATCTGAACAAATTTCGATGCTAGGTGTGTGTTTACAGGTTTTGAGTCTGACTGTGTACGCTAAATTATGTATTGTTTAATTATGATTCAAAAAGAGATCCCATGATAACAATTTTGATCGCTCGGAACACTCCTACTTTATATTTTTTTCCTACATGCAAATCATTCTCGATACATTCTGATATGTAGGAGGGGAATGTGTCTGGATAATCCAATATTAGAGATTATTTGAATTATGTGATTTCTGATGCTTTTGATCTCGATACTTCAGTGTCAATCGGATGATAATTTTGATTTCTGATGCTTTTGATTTCTGATGTTTTTGATTTCGATATTTCAGTGTCAATCGGATGATAATTTTTTGGAAAAATCTGTCCATGAATTCGGTCTTGAAATATGAATGTCCATTTGTCGGTGTCCATTTGTATATCCTAAGGCAATATATACTACAGGCTCCTCCACATTATCCCAACCATTCAGATCTAAGATTTGAGATGTATGAACATTGTAACATTTCAGACTGATGTCATATAACATATAATTTGATGGTTTTATTTTGATTCTCATGGTGTGTTCGTTTCACGAATTTACCACATTCCAGAGGTAATCAAATTCACAGAGATAGTTGCATTAGTACGGATCGCAAACGTGATCCAGAACAGAATCAGATTTATGATCATCCGTACACCGAAAAACAACTCTGATCCAAAAATCTGACAAAACATTATTGCTGGGCAATAATATTATTAAAATAAAAGTATCAAATATTCTATATATTATATCCATCTTCCAGAAGCTGTATGCACATTTCACATGTGACCACATTGGATCAGCATTTGGGATCGGAGAAATCTGTCTTCTATGCTGATTTTTCTGATCCCGAATGTTTGGGATCACGATCCTGATCCGCACCATTTTTTGCAGGATCAGGTTTATGATCTCAGATCAGATTCGTGATCCGTTCAAAAGAAATGCACCCATTGTTCACCGAGTAGGCCTATATGTTCTACCAAGGATTATAGCTGATTGTACGCACGTCGTCATGATCGGGTAGATAGGCACAACAAATCTCTGACGAATACGGGGTATTTGTCATTATTTGGGGACAATTACCAATTTTTTTAATTATTGCGATGAAAATTTGAAATTCGGTGAAAATTGCCGTTGACTCCCAGGTGAAGTTTACCGAATTATAATATGATACCCTTTAGCATCACAAGAATACGTGTATCAGCAAAAACGATGTAAACGAGTTTAAAAAATCAGGGAATAGTGACCTTCTGGTTGTGAGTCTGTTGTCTTATCCATTAAGCCTGCATACTCATACTTGGCAATCAGGTTCATATCACCTAGGCAATGATTCTAAAACCGTCTTTCTTCAAACATACCCCCGAATGTGACAGTAAAGACTCGTGAGCTGCTTTCTAAGTTTTGATTGTTGACAGTGATCACGCGAACTTCGTACGTCCCGTCTTCCGTGGTCACAATGTCACGTGATGTGTCGACTACATCCACTTCCTCTACTGTCCAGTCTGGATCACGGAACTTCCGGTGTTCTACTCTCAAACCAGAAATACTCTCGCACCGACTCAGTATACCTGATGATGTTACACCCTGTATTGCGAAAAACGAAGTATTTTATACAAATAGAATGTAATAAGGGTAATTGTGTAACTGAAATAGTTTGTTTGAGTAAAAAATAAAAATTCTGGGGATAATTTAAAACTCGTTGATGCAGGGAGAGGCCAGACGACGTTATAATTAAAACACAACTCACTTGCCAGGACACCCGAATGATTTTGACATCCGGGACCTTGTCAGCCATTGCTGCCGCTACTGGATCCGGAACTGACAACATGGGGAATTATTCAAATAACACAACAGGAAGTGTTAATATGGGCAACGAGCAAATGTACTCAATAACAACAAGGAAACAATGCGATTACATTTACAACCACACGATGTCTTCATGGACCGTGTTGGATAAGGCGATTCATCCAATCTTTGACCTTGGTGCTCCCTATACGGTGTAATCACCACTTCATATTCTGTGTTATAGTCCAAATCTCTCAACATCTCTGAGTTATACGTTGATCTAGACTGGGCGACATCTGGCCCCTCTGTGAACTGTGACTCTCTCATCTTCTTATACTTAAGTGAGTAGCCGTAGAACTGTGGTATATCGTTCGGAATCACAGATATTTGTTGCCAGCGGACCGTGAGGGAGGAGTTTGTGGCATCCGCGAGTTCTGCTGTCTCGTTATAGTGAATAGGCGCCACTGGAAGTGGGTGGAGTAAGTATTGCTTACAGCATAGACCTCGATGCTTACAGTAAATTTGCAATATTCGCCGACCTCATTATGGATTGATTTATAAGACATGTAAATATGAAAGAAAATATGTATCTGTCTCAAGACTGTCAGGTTCATACGGAGCCCCTGAGGTGACATACCAGACATATTTATTAATCCGTGCGTACGAATTACTAAACCGTGCGCACGAATTAGTAAACCGTGCGCACGAATTAGTAAACCGTGGCTACGAATTGGTAAACCGTGGCCACGAATTAGTAAACCGTGGCCACGAATTAGTAAACCGTGCGCACGAATTAGTAAACTGTGCGCACGAATTAGTAAACCGTGGCCACGAATTGGTAAACTGTGCGCACATATTACCTCAACTAATCTGTGGGCATGATTTAACAATCCGTGAGCACGATTCAATATTTCGTGGGCACGATTTAACAATTCGTGAGCACGAATTAGTATTTCATGGCCACGGATTGGTATAGCTAATCCGTGGGCACGATTTACCAATTCGTGGGCACGAATTAATATTCCGTGCCCACGAATTAGTAAATCGTGCCCACAGATTGTTAATTCGTGGCCACGAATTGTTAAATTGTGCGCACGGTTTGGTAAATCGTGCGCACGGATTGGTAAACCGTGCGCACGGATTAATAAATATTTTCGGTATGTCACCTCAGGGGCTCCGTAGGTTCACTCACAATAATCTATTATTAATACAGCAAAACATGACAATTAATAGGCCTATGAAAGGGCTAACGAGTTATAGCAAAAGGCAATACAATTACCTATTTGGTAGTCACACTTGTCCGTTGTCCACCACCGCTGACATAGCTCCGAGCATGTCCCGTCCACCCTGCTACAGTCCACTGGCTCTGTACAGTGACCACAGCTTCTAATACAGTTCACTCCGTACCGGCCGACCTCACAAGCTGGAAAACACGGACACGCCTGTCGTAATGACTGCCTGTGACGATTGACGTGATACTTGGCAATAAATATATCATTCTGTTGAGTGAATAAATGAATTTCATGCTTTCATATCTACATGCATATACTCTTTAACTCACATAATATGATGATTCAGTCCTAAAATACCCCTCTCAGAAACGTGGGATTTATGAGCTGAGAAATGCGCGTTTTTGCAACTACATACGTTGACACTCGGGTCCACTTGATCCCGCGAAACACTGTCGACACCCCCCGTCTGGGTCACACGTGTTGTCGTCAAGGCAGCGACTGCAGTCTGGCGGTGAATGGATGCATGACCCATTTCATGTCATATGTTTCATATGTTGTCATATTTGTAAACGAAAAAAAAGTAATTACAAAAGTAATACTATCGAAATTTACTTTTCCCCCAAGTTTAATAACTCAGTGATTTGCTGCATGCGCATATAATTGATGATCACATACCATACTGGATCACTCCCCGGACGATGACTTCACAGAGCGTCACTTGATGGTGTCCACTAACTTTTCTGAAGTGTACAAAGCGTCCCACTTGGTTGCAACCTAGGGCGAGCCCATTGCGGCTCACTTGTGTTGTGAATTCTGGTCCACAGTCTGTCAGGTCAGCCAGACTTGGGCCAACGCTGAATATGAAGTTCCTTAACCACCGTGGATCTGAAATAGCACTTCAATACACGCACATTGGAAGAACACATGGGAAGAACTACTGGAGCAAAGGCGATCATAACTATGTCATATGGATGATAAAATGAATGGTATTTTATCATTTGCTAAGGTAGTAAATGCTTTGTTGATGAATAACGCAGACAAAAACGGTAAAATGGAGACCATACACTATCCTTCTCGATATTCGGTGTTTTGCGGATGAGAAAAACATGTTTTTTAAGACTAGAACTTGTGTGTTGTTTCCTCAATACTATTTCGGGAAATTTTTCGCGAAACAAAAAAAAAGAAAACATGGTCTAAAGCCTATGTCACACAGCCACTACGTACAATTTGCGCATATTCCACGTAATAAATCTTGGTCATTCGTCATACATGCTCGATATATGTGTGTCATGCGTTTTTCATTCGTCGACCTCCAGGCTTAAGTGGAGATATTCAGGTTTTATTTTTAAAAAACCGGTGGATGCAAATATAGATCACAAAAATAAATGCAAAAAGACGCTCACCACCTGCGGATCCATCTGTGTTAAGCTAGAGTCACACCAACCCCGGATCCACTACGGATCATGGCGGACTTTCCCGGACCAACACGAACTGAAACCGGGGTGATCCGGGATGAAATGACGTTTTTTTTTCAGTCAACGGTCGTCCGACGGCAATCAAACGCAGGCCACCCCGGATAATCACGGCACCAAGAAGGATGACCCCGGATAAACACGGTATAACTACGGATTGCTTCCCAGACCACCCCGGTGTTAGTACGATTGGTCCCGGAGCCTACACGGATCACCACGGACCATCCCATTTCACCCCGGACATGACACGGTCTGTCCCGGTTCATCCCGGCACAAAGACGGATCACCCCGGCACAATTACGGACAACCCCGGACCACCCCGGACTGTCCCGATCGTAGCCGATTGCTATGAAAAGGAGCGTATTTTGGGGTTGATGACCATTGTTTGCCTGACCTCAGACGAGATCCGGGGTGGTCCGTGTTGGTCCGTGGCAGTCTGTATTGTTCTTCAGGACCGAATATACTTCCCAGATGACTACGGATTGCCACGGAGCCACTACGGTGCCAACACGGTACTTCCCGGACCGTCACGGTATAACTACGGTTCCAACACGGTTCGGCCCGATCTGACTTTTCACCACGGACCATCACGGACCATCACGGCAATTTTAAACAGTTTAAAAACGCCGGGGTCACTCCCCGGATTGCCCAGGATCACCCTGACACACCCAGGACGTTCCCGGACCGTCCAGGACTGCTACGGATTACTTCCCGGACCACCCCGGATTTAGGTCCGGGACAATCCGGGGCGATCCGGGGTCCCGGTGTGACTGTAGCTTTATATACGCTGAGCCCAGTGACCCTGTAGGTTCTGCCCAGGTCGACCCACCACTGCGGTTGCAGACCTTCCCCTGGCGCCTGGAACAGGGCACACGCTGGAGCATATATATCTCCGTCCACGGCTCTCCGGGCATCAAAGTTACCAAACTGATTAGTCTGGTTTGCGGGCTTATTGAGGGCTATGTTCTCTTCTGTTCATAAGGAGGTGATTGATGGAAGACAACAATGATAATAAATTAGGAACCTCATAAATTAGATTCATAATCGCACAAAAAGTGATTTCACATTAAATTTGACTTCCATTTCCATGTATTACTTATTGTTGTTAATATTGCTATTTCAGTGATTAATTTTATTATTATTGTTGTTGTTGTTGTTATTTGTACCTACGTGAGAATACAACAGGCAATAAAACAGCGGTACACGAGAGAGTGCTCACAAGGCAGGCGTATTGGTACATCCTTTACTCTGTAAGACAGACCAGCATATTCACGTGATACATCAGACAAGAAACAGAAGAAGTCTAATAATATTTCATGGTTAATAGGCCAGGCAATGAAGTGCTGAGGTTGGACAAACATGTGAACAAAGCAATTTCACCTGAAATAGGTTTTTTGGGGGTATCTCTGACCACACAAAAAAGTCCACTCGAATCCACCCCCAAAGAACCTATTTCAGGTGAAATTGCTTTGTTCACAATTTTGTCCAACCTCAGCCCTTTTTTTGGTGCTCATTGCCTGGCCTATTTGGGATATAACAAGCCAGGATACGTATAATGAGTGTCAAGTACTTTTTTTATTGTGGTAATTACACTGTTCTGACTCGCTGTCGATCCGAGTCTGTGTTTACTCAGTACATATCTATAGTACATAATCTCTAGCAAAACACATTAGATGAATTAATACAATAAAAGCCGCAAGACACATGTCATGAAAAAAACATAATTGGTAATTTTATTCCCATATATATTACTGGCCGGAGCCTTCTGCTGACATTAGATGAATTAATACAATAAAAGCCGCAAGATACATGTCATGAAAAAAACATAATTGGTAATTTTATTCCCATATATATTACTGGCCGGAGCCTTCTGCTGACATGGGTACCTGCTGATGCCATGTGCTTTTTGGGCTATGAAACAGTCTATATTGCCCAAAAAATACAAAAAACGTCATGTCCATTGTCTGTATTATGCGAAAACAAACATGACAAATTTTTAATGCAACATTATTACTATTATTACTATTATTACGTTTTTTTTTTGCATTAGCTTCCCGGTTTTGATAATTTATCAACCGATTAACGTGAAAATAGCAGTGTGTGTCATTTATAGAACAAAAAGTATGACTGGAAGCGTTTTCCTTCGCACGTGTGTGACATAGTGTGATTTTCGTTTGTTTAGAATTAACTTTTTGAAGATAAATGCTAAACTCAAGTGCATTCATCAGTGAAACGCGCTTTTCGGCCGTAGTTTTGTTTTAAATAATCGGATCCATCTCATAATAATTCCATCTCAAATATCGAAAAAGTTGGCAATCTAACCCAATGTTAAATTTAGTCCAAAAAGGGATCAAGTAAATTTTAACAAATTCGGGGCTTTTGTCATGTTTATGCCCATACAGAATGAACCTTTTGTTACGATTTGGAGTCGGGAGGCATAGTCGGTGTATGTCAGGTAAATATGTTTATTCTGAAGCAATACTTAACTCGTACATCGAATAAATATTGTTGTGTTTTTTTGTGGGGACTCTGAAATTCCATGTTAGGGCTGCAATTTAACAATGGGTTAGATTGCCAACTTTTTTCAATTTTTGAGATAGAATTCCTAAATTTGGTGAAAAATTACGGCATGATAGCCAATTAAGACACACAGAATTTCAAGTTGATCCGATTATTCAAAACAAAACTTCGGCGAAAAAGCGTGTTTCACTAATGGATGAACTTGAGTTTATGGCTGAGGAAATGATATTCGTGTCGTATGTTTCTCATATGAAAGTATGCGCTCCAAATAAGTCCCGAGTATCAATCCAAGTAGTGCAAAATCTGTACAACTAAACGTGTCTGTGTGCAAAGTTGTCGTGTATGTTAGAAAAAAATGCTTCCATTTACTGCTATAAATAACGACCATCCGTTCTTCTCCAGTTTCAGGCAGGAATTCACCCCTGACGGTCGCTACAAAACACAGTAGTCTCTAGTGAATGACATTTGTTGTCAATCAATTACCGGTGGTTCAAGGGGCACGACAAAACCCTATCCTTTTCAGAGGTATTCAGTATAGGAAAATTAGCACCGTTCCTCGGCTAATTGATAGAACAAATATCGTAAGCTCCGATACTTTAGAAGCATCAAGGCGACAATTGTTCGATGAAGAAATGCCATGTATTATGTTACTGTCCGAAATAAAAAAAAATTACGCACAACTGCCTGTGATGTCAAGGGAGGGCCCAAGTATCATATCCTGCGCCTTCCTCTATATTCAATAAGGATTAAAAAGGTGCGAGACGGATTAAATTGTATGTTTTCAGTGGCCGAGTAGTAGTAAGGAGCAGTGTACGGTACTTGGGCCCAAGGGAGCATGAAGCTTTCGGGAGTATTCTTCTCTTTGTGGGTGTAGGGTTTTTTGGGGGTTTTTTAGGTTACCGTCCCTATGGTCCGATAACCTATTGCCGTCGCGTTGCACCCGTCCGTTCGTCTAGCCAGCTGTTCGTCTGTACGTCCGTCCGGACGGGCATACCAGAAGGGTTTACGAGGAAAGCTTAGGGGGAGACAACCTATTGCCGTCGCGTTGCACACGTCCGTTCGTCTCGCCAGCCGTTCGTCTGTACGTCCGTAGGGTTTACGGGGAAAGCTTAAGGGGAGATAACCTATTGCCGTCGCGTTGCACCCGTCCGTTCGTCTAGCCAGCCGTCTGTCTGTACGTCCGTCCGGACGGGCATACCAGAAGGGTTCACGGGGGAAGCTTAGGGGGAGAAAAGCTGATAATGCCCCCTAACAATGGTTTAAGCCAAAAGTGCGGTTTTACGGGGATTTTTTCAGGACTTACGGGGAAAGTTAAGATAAGAAATTTAACATTGGGTCCGCCCGTAACGCCCATCCGTTCGCACGTCCGTCCGTCCACATTTTTAGCTTACCGGCCCATAAGGTGTACACTGTGTACATTGGTGTACATTGATCATTTAATCCAACACCCCTCTGAATAAAAACCTAATTCTTGAATTACATGCAAGTTGGAGACATTTTTATTTAACATTGCATGTCATATTGCCACGCAATTGAACTGCGAATCAAATATTTTGTGTCGTTTTTTTTCAAGACTTTGCATGTTCTCCCGAACCCATAGGTAAAATGAGAAATAGAGTAGTACAAAACTGAGGGATATGGATATTAAAAATCAAGGATCTGGCTCTGATACTTACGACATCGTGAATCGAAATTCTCAGACAAGAAAAAGTACAGTTGCCATGGAACAGAGCGCACTTCCCACGAAATGTCCTGGGGTATTCAGATTCAGCACTTCGCTGTGTATGTCAAAGGTGTGTGTGTCAAAGGTGTGTGTGTGTGTGTGTGTGTGTGTGTGTGTGTGTGTGTGCGTGCGTGCGTGCGTGCGTGCGTGCGTGCGTGCGTGCGTGCGTGCGTGCGTGCGTGCGTGCGTGCGTGCGTGCGTGCGATCTACTCACATTTTCCTGTTCTACATGATCATGTATGCCAAAAATGGCACGAATACAAGAGAACACTTATAGCCGGATATATTTTGTTACATGACACGACGCAATGTCGTGAATGTGAATGAGGAAGTATGACCGATTATTTTGATTAAACGAAACTGAGGGATATGGATATTAAAAATCAAGGATCTGGCTCTGATACTTACGACATCGTAAATCGAAATTCTCAGACACGAAAATGTACAGTTACCATGGAACAGAGCGCATGTCGAAATGTCCTAGGGTAATCAGATTCAGCAGCGCACTTCGCTGTGTATGTCAAAGGTGGCAAAGAATTGTACACGTTCTCTCTTTGAAGTGAGAAGTTTTTCGGGGGATACTGGAGGCGAGGAACTGTAAGGTGTTACTTCGAGACAATACCATTTTGTTGAAATGTATTGAGTACGTCCGTCAACTGTATTCTGGTTTTCGTATCGCAATGTTCCGCTCATTGTGAAAATGCCACCCTGAAAACATAACCGCACATGCTGACTGTTTCATGCTTCACTGACATCAAAGGCAGCGGTGCGCACAGAAACCTTTCGATTTTGTTTCAAACAGCCTCCGAATCCATGTTATCTCTTGATCGAACAACTGTCGCCTTGATGCTTCTAAAATACAGGGCGTTACGATATATTTGTTTTATTGATTAACGGAGATACAGTGCTAATTTTGCTCCTACACAACTCCAAATGGATGGGGTTGAGTGCCCCTTGAACCATTGATAATTGATTGACATCTCAATGTCATTCATTGGAGATAACTGTGTGTTGTAGCGTATGTGAGGGGTGAATTGCACTGAATTTCTGGCTAGAATTGAGAACTTGTGGTCATCATTCATGAAGCATTCTACCTTTTCCTATTAACACTTTCAACCACACGTAGGTTAGGTACAACACAAAATGATTAACTCCATTTATGTTCGAGCTTGGACCGATTGTTGTTTCGTTCCAAAATGAAACATTCAATATAAATGAAATCCCCTGACAACTATCCAACAAATGGCGATTATCAAAACTCACGCTATCCTATGCGAGCACTAAAAGAACACATCCAGTCATACATCTTGTTCTATAGGTGACAGACCTTGTTATTTTCACAGAATCGTTTGAAAAATTATCAATGTCGGGACACGAATGCAACTGTCACGAGTGGAAACCACAAATCATGCTTTTGCTGCTATTGTGCAATCATCACCATTAATTTCACGGTATCCGCTCATATGACTCTGCCACCATCATGTTATGATAGATTAACTCGGAAATTGTCAAACATGGAAACACTTCCAATCCGTGGAGGCAAAAAATGCTGCTCGCCAATTTTTAACAGTTCAGATAGGTGAAAATATTGGCGATATTTCTTTCACACTCATCGCATGCAGCAAAGTGCAGCAAGATTTTGATGTACGTTACCACATAGGGCCTACATGGCATAGCAGATCAGAAATTTATTGTACTGCTATAAAATCCCAATTTGCCGTGGAAGATCGTGAGACTTACTCTAGTAGTGATTTATTAACAATACTTCAAATCACCTGACGAAACCAGAAGGTAGAGTCGAACACATCAGATAACATACATTTGTGTAGTTGCCATGGTCCCAGTGATGTTACAGTAGGAGTCTGGTTTTGATTCGAATATCATTTCACTGAATATGGAGCCAGCCCTTGAGTTGAAAAACCATATTCACCACTAAGACTTATCTGTCATACTCAGCTTTGTAAAAAAATAAACTACACGTATATTAATACATGGCTTACAACAATTTGTTCTGTGATATCAGGTGTTCGAAGGACTTTTTATTCACACCAATACATAAATGAATTTTAATTTGAATTTTTTATATTGAAAATATATGCCATAAAGTACTTTGCAGTAGAGGATCGTTGTTGATAAAGTGATGAGAAAGTTATGGATTTTGCCATACATGTCTGACCGAATGAGAAAAACATAATACATGTAGTACATAATACATACCAAGTACATCTGTACTTGAATGCCCAATTAGGATCCCCTTTCTCATCGACTTCCTTGTGAGTTTCTGGTGGAGATAGTTTGAGTTTGTTGACATTACCGCCATTCTCAGTGCTTTACATCCCTTGATACAAAGCAATTCCAACTTACTCGGATATGTTCGAGCCAATCAAGCGTAAACTAAGTCATACCAGAGGCAACTCTAAGGCAACTCTAATTTATTCATCTGATCAAGCATAATTTGTTTTGGTACTTTTTTGCTGAGACCACATGCATATTTGCAGTTGACATTGAACAAGGGCCCAAGTATCATACACTGCACCTTCCTCTATATCCAATAAGGATTAAAAAGGTGACAGACGGATTAAATGTCATTCATTTAGTGGACGAGTAGTATTAACGTACTAGTCCGCTACAAACAGGGAAGTGATGAAAAGTCAAAACTTAAAAGTTACATCTTGAATATTCTCTCTTCAAAATAACATAATTTATAGAGTAACTGATCAGCATTCTAATACTGAAAAGAAAATAAGGGGTCACCGTGCTAATTTCTTCAACATATTCGATAAAAAATCACAAACATTTACTAAAATGACTTAATTTATGGTATTTTTACACATTTTGTTTCCAAGAGAACGGATACGGTGACCCCCTATTTTCTTTTCAGTTTTAGGATGGTGATCAGTTACTCTATAAAATATGTCATTTTGAAGTTCTAAATTTTGTTAATACAGTCATTTATTTTGTAAAACTCTTTGACCCCCTCCCCTCACTGTTTGAAGCGAACTACCTTAAGGCGCAGTGTATGATACTTGGGCCGGAACAAGTAGTTCTTCTGCCACTTTAACATTCGAGATTCTGTTTTTAGATATGAGTAGTCTTAAATCCCTTACAATGTTTAGCCCAAAGAGCTTTCATTAGGTCCCTTGTAACCTTGTTTACTTGTAATAGTCTCTTGTTCCTTCGCCTGTCAAGTTTAATCGAGACGGAGCACAAGAACGAAACAAGTAGGAGAAACCCTGAAACTTGTCCTCGCTTGTTTTTTTTTTCTTGCACATTGTCACGTGGACATGTTCTCGTTCAGTGCAACAGTGGGGCTAATAAACCGTAAACATGCCAACAGTCTACGCCTTTTGATCGATTTATCCGATAACTTGATACATTAAGGACAGATCCGATGGGAATTTCGACCACGGAAAGAGAAGTACTTTTTGTTCGAACTGTTGTTTGTTTGTTTGTCCGCGTATTGTTGTAATCTCTTTGTAGTGAGATTTTGTGGGCAGACGAACATTGAAAATGTTTTTAGCGCTCCAAACTCGGTCCAATTCCGCTACTTCCTGTAAACGATCGGACCGGAAGTAATAATTGCTCTGGAGATGTTCGAAAAAGCTGACGTAATGTTTTATGGACCCAGAGATAACATTTTCTAGACACGAATGCAAATTTCAGAGGGGGTATTCGTGGTACTCTTTTGCCAATAATTCCAGTCATTGATGAATATGTCGTATTTCGATTTTTCATATAAGATTGCTGGTAGGTCTGTCTACGATAATTGGGTTATGTTTTTTGTTACTCTTATTGCAGTAATAATTATTTGTTGATTTTGCGTCATGTTATAGACACTGCTAAATATAAGCATCACGGTATCTCACCAAACCAATTTATCATTCATATGTTAACAATGTCACCACATTTATCAGGGGTTCGATTTCAATGTGAACAGTCAATGACTCGATGATATTAAAATTAGACATGACAGTCGCATCGTATTTCAACTCTGATACAGCATAAAATATGCAGCCGATTATACAACGAATCATGGGACTAATGGTAATAATCTGAATTATCAATTAGGTTTGACATCGATATTTATGATCCAGAGTTATGTAACCATGGTTACTCCTTACATTCCTTTGACATGGCTACCCCAGCATATATTCTTTTTTTATATATACTAACATATCATTCATTGTTCCATTAATTGTTTTATTCATTCACTCGCTCGTTCTAATACAGGCTGGTATTAGATATTTGTCACATCCTGGTTCATGATTGGTTCATCATGGTCACGTGGTTTTGCTTTGGCGCTTCTTTGGAAGGATTGGCCTCCGTGCCTCTTTGTCAGTTGGAGAATATAGCTGCCATGTTGGCACGTCGCATTTCATGACTCATGGATATTTCATTCATATGTTCCAGGCTTTCAGAATAAACGCTGTACCAGTAACATCATAGTGACTTCACGACTTCCCACCCGCTTACTAGTTCACACTCAGACACTCAACTCGTTTACAGTTATGCAACTATTGAGTATATCCAGATATAAGTCAGTCTTGTTGAAGAATCGTTACACAAAGTGATAGCTCCTGGATAATTTGGTGTATAATATTATGGTTGTTAATCACTTGTTCCACAGTCAATCCAGTTTCTGTCACTTTTTTTGTTCGCAAGGTAACCGAATATCCTGGTATGGTCTACATCATTATGCATGGTGCTGAACACATTTCCATCTTTCTTCTAGTTTAATCATCAAGACATAAGTCGATTTATCGATATATTAAATCGATTTATTCGATATCAAGTGTAAGCGTCGAGATAATAAATTTACATTTATAAAAACAACTTTCGGTTCCACAGTATTGTTGAGCAGCAATAAAAAAAGCCCTCTATTTGATATTCTTCATCGTCATGAACAAAAAAAACTCTCTATTTGATATTCTTAATCGTCATGAACAAAAAACTCTCTATTTGATATTCTTCATCGTTATGAACAAAAAAAATTCTCTTTGTGGTATTCTCTTCATGAACCAAAAAAACTCTATTTCATATACTTCTCTTCTTGCATTTTTATCATGAATTTTTTAACAGTTTACCCTTCTCTCGTTAATCCAGTCTATCCAGCAAAATTCTCGTGCAGATTCTGATGATCAGCACGTATGTTTTTCATTCACTAAAAATGTTCTATAGAAAGGGATTATTCCCTGCAAGTGCAAGCCTGAATCTTGAATTACATGCAAATAAATGATTTCTTGATTTGACATCGCATTTCATGTTGTATAAACTTCACCTGCAAAATATACATTTTTTTGTGGTTTGTGTGATTACACTGTGTAACACAAATACTGTTCCTTCACTTTTGTTTATTTTTGTTCACTTCACTTTCCTTCATAACTCTTGGACAAATAACATTTGTAATGAAACCTGATGAAAATAGTTATTGGAAATCTGAGAGTTGGTTTCGTAAATTGAGAATAGTCAAAATTCACCGACAGTAATATTGGTATTTATGACAGCACGCATACAGACAGCAACGTATATTAACTTGCTGATGCTGTGAAATTCACGAACGTTCGTCTTTTCCCCAAGATACATGTATGCCCTAGGGGTATTCCTCACGTACAGATTCAGTAGCACACTATGCAGAATATCTCCGGGGTATAGGTCCAGCGGTGTTCATGTTTTCGCATTGTGATGTTTCGAATAATATACTCACTCTGTGGAGATACTACCCCGAAAATAAAACCATACAATGTTGACTGTTTCACGCTTCACTGACATCAAAGGCAGCAGTGCGTAGAGGAACTTTCGATTTTGTTTCAAACCGTCTCTGAATCCATGTTATCTCTTAATCAAACAACTGTCGCCTTGATGTTTCTAAAGTACAGGGCGTTCCGATAGATTCGTTTTATTGATTAACTGAGATACGGTGCTAATTTTGCCCCTACACAGCTCCAAAACGAATGGTGGTTGAATCGTGCCCCTTGAACCACTGATAATTGATTGACACCCAGTGTCATTCACTAGAGACCACTGTGTGTTGTAGCGACCGTGGGAGGTGAATTCCTGCCTGAATCTGGAGAAGAACGGATGGTCGTTATTCATAATAGTAACCCCAAGCACTTTACTTTCACCTAATTTGATACTTTCAGTCGAACAAGTTTGGCAGTGTATTTACTTAAAATGATAACTCCATTCATTGTTGAGCTTGGGCCTACAGTATTTTCGTACAAAACCATATCATATGAATATCATCTTCTGATTGTTTTCCCCAGAAAAAAATCACGCTATCACGTGAGACCAGAAAAACAGGTTCAGTCATTCATTCATTATTTCATGAGATTCATTTGAAAAATTACCAATGTTGAGAAACGAATGCAACTTTCGTGAGTAGATAACACAAATCATAATTCTGTGGCCATTGTGCAATGATCGCCATTAATTTCACGGTATCCGCTCATTTGACTCTACCACCATCATGTTATGAGAGATTAACTCGGAAATTGTCAAACATGGAAACACTCCCAATCCGTGGAGGCAAAAAATGCTGCTCGCCAATCTTTAACAGTTCAGATAGGTGAAAATATTTATGATATTTCTTTCACACTCATCGCATGCAGCAAAGTGCAGCAAGATTTTGATGCAGGTTACCACATAGGGCCTACATGACATAGCAGATCAGAAATTTATGTCAGGGAGAATGTACGAGTAACAATAGATTCGTAGAAACGAATGGACGAGGGGCGAAGCCTCGAGTCCATTCGTATCTACGAATCTATTATAACGGTTTTGGGGTGTTCCCAAAAGCTCCCCAAGGTGATTCGTGTATATTTTGTGATATTACGGTTGAATAACGGTTTATTAAAGTGTATATGTGTTTAAAGGTTCATACGGTTATATATTCATGGTTTTAGAAAGGTGTTCCGCCTTGGAACTTAGAGTAATTCAATGTTGGTAAAGCCGGAAACGGAACCGGAGACGGAACCGGAGTCGGAGTCGGAGTCGGAACAATGGAGTACAAAAACGTAACGACGTTATTTCCGGAAGGTCATGTGATCAGCCTCGTTTTCGGTTTAAAAGGTGACGTGTCAGCCACTGATTGGTTCTAGCATGTTTTTGGAAACTCCGGAAAATCAGTGTTTTGGCGGACTATGACGTCACAATAGGTTGGTCACGTGATGTGGGTCTCAGGTCTATAAAGCCCCCGCTTCGGCGGGAACGGCGGAGTTGGTGTCCTGACGTCGACCTGTGCAGACCCCTTCTCCCTTAGCAGAGTACTCCCTTGCTCCGGCTTGAGTCATGCAGATGATTACAGTTTATGCCTTCCGACTGTACACTTAGAGAAATAAATCTGAAAACTTATTCCGGGTTGTTTTTCCGTGTTTGCTAGGGAACTTGGAAATTATGATAAAGTTAAGAGTAATCGGAAAAAGAAAGTAATACGGAGAAGAAGGGAGACAAGTTAACGGTCGGTTAAGACAAAGTTTGTGACGACGTCTGAGGGTGATCCAGAACCCAGATCACCGGAGAAGAAGACGGAGACGAACGGAGGTGGAAGCAGCGGACCCACTGCGGAGGCGGTACCTGATGGAGCAGTTGCGGAGACAGGAGCAGTTGCAGTATCAGAGGCGGAGACGCTTCTAGAATCTCCATTTCAGGTGCAGTCGCGGTTGCAGTGAAGAAAAAAGGAGCGGAGCGGATGCAGAGGCAGTACCTGACGGAAAAGTTGCAGAGTCGGAGGCGGAGACGCTTCTAGATTTCTCATTTCAGGTGCAGCCGCAGTTGCAGAGAGACGGGAAACAACGGAGCAGTTGCGGAAACGGTGACCCGACAAGAGCAGTTGCAGTATCCGGAGGCGGAAAAGCAACCGGATTCTTACTTTCAGGTGCAGTTGCAGATTGCAGTCGGAGGAAGAGAACGGTTGGAGGTCCATTCCAGACCACGCTACCAACCCTTAGAGACTTCTAGCCGTAATTAAGCCGTGCCAGCAGCAGTTTTCCGAAATTTTCCGTTCCAGCTCCGGTTAACTAAAAACAGACTCAACCACCTTACAAGAAACCGTGTTATCCGGACGTCACAGAGGGGGAAACCCCGTTACACTATTGTTACGAGGTACATTCTCTGACTTAAACTATTTCCCACATATATACATCAAGGTAGATTCGTAACTACGAATCTACTGCTCTCCAATACCTCATTCTGAGTTCCAATTCTGAGTTCTAACCAGTGTGTTGAAATCACTTTCCGTGACCGGCTGCTCTATAAATACAGTCTCGATAACTAGCTTGGTCACTCAATCGTTCAAAAATGGTGGAAGACGATGATATATTTCTGACGCAGCAATAATTCAGGCTTGGAGACACTGTTGATACAAGGACTGTCCAACATTGTGCGCTGAATTTATTGCACATAAATACTCAGAATTGTTTTATTGCGACTACGTCTGACAACGGGATAATAGAGACCTGTGAACAGGTGAAAATGCCGAGCAGTCTGGCAACCCCATTCCGGTATCACACACCGGTGTTTTCCGATGTTCCCGGCGATGAGCTCGTCGCTACTTGAGGAACAAGTGTCTGATCAACAAAATAAATTCGGAGAGAAACTACTAGACAGTCGGACGTTAAAACAGGAAGCCACAAAAGGTAAAATTATGTTTAATTTACAGTACATTAACTAATATAAATGCGATTTGATAATTCGTGATTATTGAATTTGTTTGTCTGCTTCGACAGAGTGACTGGTTTTTGATACATACGTAAATATTGGATTTGTTATATCTTTGTGCTACGACGAAGTTTGTGTGCTACGACGAAGAAGACTTAGTGTACGCGGCAATCGGTCTCTTCAACGAATGGAAAGCCGGGTGAATTTCGAACGCAATCGCACAGCATGACGTGGACACCCTCCAATACGACTTGAAATGGCAGAAAATGAATTTTGCTTCGCTTCCAGACGTTTTGTCCTGGAGGCCAGGAAAGGAATGCCGGTCGCAACACAAAATGAGTTGGTGATCATGATTCAGTTACACCTCGCGCTAAAAGGTCGGGAAATATGCTCCCTAAAAAGGATATTTGTGTGCTTAAAAACTCACAAGAGGACGACTGGTGCACAACGCAACCAGTCAGTGTAATCCTACGACTGGCGGCGCGAAAAATCTACGTCAAGACACTGTTCTCCACTGGAAAAAAGGACCCACGGTGACTGTAATGTCCGACAGTAACGTGAGCGACAGAGTGCATGTGACTGTAAATCTTAATATGCTGGATCTTAATATGCTGGAAAATAAGTATATTCTTCTGTATAACTTTCCGCCTGCAAAAAAACGTTTTTAAAAAATGGTGTTCGTGTCTGTACTTGTATTATCCACATTTGGTAGGTCTCTCAGAGAGTGTAGATTCGTAGATGATAATCTATAGTTATATCTACAGTTTGTGTACTGATATTTAATCTACATTTGGTTGGTATCTCAGACAAGTGTAGATTCGTGGATCAGAATCTATATAGTTAAATCTACATTTGGTAGATATCTCAGAAAGTGTAGATTCGTAGATATCTCATAAAGTGTAGATTCGTAGATAAGAATCTACAGTTGAAACAAAGGAGTCACGTCACATGTATAGTTTAAATCCCTTGATACAATGCAATTCCAGCTTACTCGTATATTATAGAACCAATCAAGCGTAAACTAAGTCAGGCCAGAGGCAACTCTACGTGGCGCACAAAACAAAACAACGGCTGCTAGTATTGTAATATGCTTAATTTATCCATCTGATCAAGCATACACATGTAATTTGTTTTGTTACCCTTTTTTCGAGACCAGGCATATTTGTAGTTGAGTTGGAACAAGGGCCCAAGTATCATACACTGCGCCTTCCTCTATATTCAATAAGGATTAAAAAGGTGACAGACGGATTAAATGGCATTCATTTAGTGGACGAGTAGTATTGAGGCACAGTGTATGATACTTGGGCCGGAACAAGTAGTTCTCCTGTCACTTTAACATTCGAGATTCTGTTTTTAGATATGGGTAGTCTTAAATCCCCCACAATGTTTAGCCCAAAGAGTTCTCATCTCTGTCCCTTGAACGTTCGAGATTCTGTTTTGAAATATGAGTAGTCTTAAATCCCCCACAATGTTTAGCCCAAAGAGCTCTCATTAGGTCCCTTGTAACCTTGTTCACTTGTAAAAGTCTCTTGTTCCTTCGCCTGTCAAGTTTAATCGAGACGGAGCACAAGAACGAAACAAGTGGGAGAAACCCTGAAACTTGTCCTCGCTTGTTTTTTTTTTTCTTGCACATTGTCACGTGGACATGTTCTCATTCAGTGCATCAGTGGAGCTAATAAACCGTAAACACGCCAACAGTCTACGCCTTTTGATCGATTTATCCGATAACTTGATACATTAAGGACAGATCCGATTGGAATTTCGACCACAAAAAGAGAAGTACTTTTTGTTCGAACTGTTGTTTGTTTGTTTGTCCGCGTATTGCTGTAGTCTCTTTGTAGTGAGATTTTGTGGGCAGACGAACATTGAAAATGTTTTTCGCGCTCCAAACTCGGTCTAATAACGCTACTTTCTGTAAACGAGCGGACCGGAAGTAATAATTGCTCTGGAAATGTTCGAACAAGCTGACGTAATGTTTTCTGGACCCAGAGATAACATTTTCTAGACACTAATGCAAATTTCAGAGGGGATATTCGTGTTACTCTTTTGCCAATAATACCTGTCATTGATGAATATGTCGTATTTTGATATTTCATATAAGATTGCTGGTAGGTCTGTCTACGATAATTGGGTTATGTTTTTTGTTACTCTTATTGGAGTAATAATTATTTGTTGATTTTGCGTCATGTTATAAACACTGCTAAATATAAGCATCACGGTGTCTCACCAAACCAATTTATCATTCATATGTTAACAATGTCACCACATTTATCAGGGGTTCGATTTCAATGTGAACAGTCAATGACTCGATGACATTAAAATTAGACATGACAGTCACATCGTATTTCAACTCTGATACAGCATAAAATATGCAGCCGATTATACAACGAATCATGGGACTAATGGTAATAATCTGAATTATCAATTAGGTTTGGCATCGATATTTATGATCCAGAGTTATGCAACTATTGAGTATATCCAGATATATAAGTCAGTCTTGTTGAAGAATCATCACAAAAGGTGATAACCCCTGGATAATTTGGTGTATAATATTGTGGTTGTTAATCACTTATTCCACAGTCACTTCAGTTTCTGTCAACTTTTTTTTGTTCTCCGAATAATTTGGTATTCGAATATCGTGGTATGGTCCACATCAGTATGCATGGTGCTGAACACATTTCCATCTTTCTTCTAGTTTAATCATCAAGATAATAAATTTACATTTATAAAAACAACTTTCGGTTCCACAGTATTGTTGAGCAGCAATAAAAAAGCCCTCTATTTGATATTCTTCATCGTCATGAACAAAAAAACTCTCTATTTGATATTCGTAATCGTCATGAACCAAAAACTCTCTGTTTGATATTCTTCATCGTTATGAACAAAAAAACTCTTTGTGGTATTCTTCATCTTCATTACCTAAAAAACTCTATTTGATATACTTCTTTTCTTGCATTTTTATCATGAATTTTTGAACAGTTAGTCCAGTTTACCCAGCAAAATTCTCGTGCAGATTCTGATGATCAGCACGTATATTTTTCAGCACGATAATCCCTGCAAGTGCAAGCCTGAATCTTGAATTACATGCAAATAATGTGGTTTGTGTGATTACACTGTGTAACACAAATACTGTTCCTTCACTTTTGTTTATTTTTTTCACTTCACTTTCCTTCATAACTCTCGGACAAATAACATTTGTAATGAAACCTGATGAAAATAGTTATTGGAAATCTGAGAGTTGGTTTCGTAAATTGAGAATAGTCAAAATTCACCGACAGTAATATTGGTAATTTGTGAGTATTTATGACAGCACGCATACAGACAGCAACGTATATTGATTTGCTGATGCTGTGAAATTCACGAACGTTCGTCTTTTCCCCCAAGATACATGTATGCCCTAGGGGTATTCCTCACGTACAGATTCAGTAGCACACTATGCAGAATATCTCCGGGGTATAGGTGGGTATAGGTAAACGTTTCTTTTAGGTGAGAAATTTTGTGAGACAATACCATTTTGATAACCCTGTGAAGTGTGTCCTTCAATGGTATTCATTTTCGCATTGTGATGTTTTGTATAATATACTCAGTCTGTGGAAATACCACCCCGAAAATAAAACCATACAATGTTGACTGTTTCACGCTTCACTGACATCAAAGGCAGCAGTGCGTAGAGGAACTTTCGATTTTGTTTCAAACAGTCTCTGAATCCTTGTTATCTCTTGATCAAACAACTGTCGCCTTGATGTTTCTAAAGTACAGGGCGTTCCGATAGATTCGTTTTATTGATTAACTGAGATACGGTGCTACTTTTGCCCCTACACAGCTCCAAAACGAATGGTGGTTGAATCGTGCCCCTTGAACCACCGATAATTGATTGACACCCAGTGTCATTCACTAGAGACCACTGTGTGTTGTAGCGACCGTGGGAGGTGAATTCCTGCCTGAATCTGGAGAAGAACGGATGGTCGTTATTCATAATAGTAATTCCAAGCACTTTACTTTCACCTAATTTGATACTTTCAGTCTAAGAAGTTTGGCACTACATGTATTTAAAATGATAACTCCATTTATTGTTGAGCTTGGGCTCACAGTATTTTCGTACAAAGCCATATCATATGAATATCATCTTCTGACTGTTTTCCCCAGAAAAAAATCACGCTATCATACACGTGAGACCAGAAGAACAGGTTCAGTCATTCATCTTGTTCTATAAGTGGCAGACCTTGTTATTTCATAAGATTCATTTGAAAATTTACCAATGTTGAGAAACGAATGCAACTTTCGTGAGTAGATAACACAAATCATAATTCTGTGGCCATTGTGCAATGATCGTCATTAATTTCACGGTATCCGCTTATTTGACTCTACCACCATCGTGTTATGAGAGATTAACGCGGAAACTGTCAAACATGGGAAACATTTCCAATCCGTGGTCGAGTTTCACATGCAAAAAAGAATTGTTTTCGACAATTTTAATTTCAATTATCGTGCATTTCCGATCAGTATGAGTATTGATGATATTGCACTGCGATTCTGAGGTGGATAACTATTCCTTGATATCGAAAATTTGTTGTACAGCTCAAGTGCAGGATTTCCTGCGAAAGGTCGTGCAACTAGCAAATCTTTTACAGTATTTAATGTGTCAATAGAACATCAATAATATCAAGCTCGAAACATCAGATATTCTCTTATTGTTATGTAAGTAACAAGGAAGCACTACGATTCTCAATTGGCTCTTATTACATTTATTAGCTGTCCGAATGAACAAATATATCTGGTTATGAGAGAATACATTACCTCTCTTAATCACTTTTGATAGGAAAATAGCTACAGCTTCATAAATTAGTCAAGCCACTACGTGGATGAAGACAGTTTGGCAGTTTTAGAGTATATTTGCATGCAACATTGGCATTTATATCCCAGTGAAGGACGTTGGTGTTAATATCCGAGATTCTGTTTTAAGATATGAGTGGTCCCGAATCTTCCAGAACGTTTCGCCCTGAGGGGTGTCAAATGTGTTCTTTCTTAGGTGCCTTTTCCCTGTAATAGTTTTCAGAAAAAACAAAAACAAAACCTCGAGTAGGCTTCGCCTGTCAAGTGTGCTTAATCCAGACGGAGTACAAGAACGAAACAAGTAGGAAAAAGCCGTGAAACTTGTTCTCGCTTGTTTTTTTTTAAAGCACACTTTCTGACACATTGTCACGTGGACATGTTCTCGTCCAGTACATTAGTGGGGTTAATTAACCGTAAACATACCAACAGTCTATGCTTTTTGATCGATTTGTCCGATAACTTGATACATTGAGGACAGATCCGATGGGAATTTCGACCATGGAGAGAGAGGTACTTTTGTGCAAGCTGTACTGCTTGTTTGTCCGCGTCTCGCTGAAATCTCGTCGTAGTGAGATTTCGTGGGCAGACGAACATTGACGATATTTTTCGCACATAAAACTCTGTCCATTTCCGCCATTTCCGGTAAACGAGCGGACCGGACGTTATAATTGCCTTGGAAATGATCGACAAAGCTGGCGTAATATATTTGAATTCATAGATAAAAAGGGGGAAATTCGAGTTCCTCTACTGCCATAAATAACTCATATTTATAAAACAATCTATCGATATTTATCGACCAAAGTGTGAACTAAATCAGTGACCTAGAAGTCATTCATGAATCTATGGAGTGTTCGGGATATAAACAAATTCAATCCACGTTTGTTGTACCGTTAGAGAACCAATGTTTATGTGCTGTTTGGAGTCTGTTGGCACATTGGTGGGAAAGTCTGCGAGCGCTGTCACCCGTTTTGAAGCGCCCCGCCCTTAAGATTTCCCCCATTGGACGCCGAACAAACGGCGCGAAAAACATTGATCAATAGCAGGGAATTTGTCGGATAAATGTCCGGTCATTGAAGTGTGAATCGCCGGGCTCTTTCGCTTGTTAGGAACCTCACGTTCTGACCACTTTGAAAGCATATGGCTAAAAATACGGCACGTGAATTAGCATCGTTCAAAGTATAGTAGGCTACGATCGCTATTTCCAGAATATAAAAAGGAATACCGTTTTTATCATAAATGCGATGGAAACATCAAAAGAACCGCACTTCGTGTGGGATCACGGAGTATTGAATCATGGTAAAATATGGAAATTTAATGGATTTTGGATATTTATCACGTTGCGATTCGGATTTGCTCGTACGGAATTTGAGAAATCTCCTCTAGGTAAGTTAAGAAATACATGTAATTAGTTTTGAAATTGCAAACTCCTGTGATTAATTATTCCATGATGATGCACTCATTTATATTTTTATATTGAATATCTTTTTTTTTAATTCGGCCAAAACAGAATGCAAGCAGACGACATCCGGTGCTGAATACCTCGGTACCCTCTCGACCACGGCGTTCGGTCTCCCCTGTCAACGCTGGGATATCCAGGGTCCCCACACTCACGCCTTCACGAGCGACCTTCTGTTCCCGGACCCGAGCCTGGAGCACGCGGGAGCCGCGTGCCGTAACCCGGGCGGCACGCGCTCCGGTCCCTGGTGTTACACTGATACGGCGGCGGTACGCTGGCAGTTCTGCAATGTACCGGACTGTGGTACGGCATATTTTTTGTTTATTTCGATTTGTATTTTTTGGCATTCTTATAATCTGTTTTTAAAGAACGGAAGGAAATGGTTTGATATGTTTGGCTTATTAGTAAATATCGCATGACTGAACTTTTCAAGCACCAGGTGGGTAGGACATTTTCAAGTACATAGTTCTTGGATGGAACTAACATATATATACAAAGTAAGAGATCAATTTGCAAGCAGAAAGGCATGACAAGGAACCACTTTTCTTGTGGTTTATCTCCGTATTTCGAAAGCGAAGACTATGAATAAAAACAAATTTATGATCGACCAGAAGAGGAATATACCCCCGTGTCATCTTCCTGCCAATCATTTTTTTTTTTCAATTTCATACACAAAATCAATATTGCTACGTATATCTCGTGGTGCCAAACCTGATTATGTAAATTGAATTTAGATTTCTTCACTTGTGTTTAATTTTAGTACAGTGACCGCCAAAGTCACGCGAGAATTGGAAACATCAAAATTATTGGTTTCCTCCGCTTAATTCTGGGTCCCCATCCCATTTATCGAATAAGGAACCTCACAGGAAAGGTTAAGTAAATAGATTTAGACGAACGAAGCCGCGTCTGAAGAGTTGGAAATGTTGTCGTAAAAGGAGATGACCACTGATAATTTGGGACAGCATATTTAGGTCAATAATTATCGGTATCCTATTGAATGACCACTTGGATGTTGTCAAACAGGAAATTAGAGTCGGATTATCATTTCCTTCCACCGGAGTTTATTTGTATTAATTTACACAAATGCCTTTCAACAGAGAAAAACGTTCATTAGCATGAAGGTTTTTTGTTCTCGTTAAGAAACAGAACTTTTGTAAACATTGTATTGATGCGGTTTCCGAGAAAGACATGATTTGCTCAAATGGCTGATTTGTGTCACGTTTCGGTGCATCTTTTTGCAAGTTTTGCACCGAAGGATTATTACTGAAATTGTCCATTCTGGGTCGAAAAAAAATACATAAAATAAGTATTTCGTTGTTGGTGTTGAGAGAACAATATCTCATATTGTTGCTAAAAAAAACAATCATTGGAGACATTCGTCTTTGTTTAGTGATTTATCTATCGTTGTCCGTCTACCTTGCGAAAATGACGAGGCGTGACACATCTTCTGTCCAGTGTGTGAACATAAAATTAGGCCTAGGCTTGCTCAAAACGTTTTCTCCTAAGAAGCTTCGATGTGAAGGAGCGGGTTAAGTATTCAGATATTCTTATGATTCAGAAGAAAAGCGGCACGATTTCCATAATGGCAGCCTGGTCACATCATTTCGACGTCATGTGCAAGGAACTTCTCATATTTATTCCCCACATGCAGAATGCCGGAAGTCACGTGCCGGATGGGACTACACCGGGAAGATCTCTGTGACGTCATCAGGACGGAAGTGCCAACACTGGAACTACCAGTTCCCGCATGCGCACTCATATCAAGACGTATCAGACTTTCCAGACGCCTCCGTCGAAGAAGCGCAGAATTATTGTCGGAACCCGGACCGATGGGAAACTAAGGGCCCCTGGTGCTATACGACGGATAGCTATATACGCTGGGAGTATTGTAATGTACCATACTGTGGTGCGTTATACTTTTATTATTCTAGTTTTCGAGAGTTCAATTTCTTTTTTTTCTTCACTCTTGATATTACACATTTAGAATCACGCAAATTTGCCATGATATATATCCAATAACATCTGCGTATTGATGGCACTGGTGTTTAGCAGAAATCAGATACTTTTGACATTTCTGGCATCATGATTTTGATGTCAACAACACACAATCTGAACAATCAAAACAATTCTTGATTGAATGCGAGTATCATATATATCCAATAACGCTATACTCGGTGTTTAGAGTGCAAAGTCAGTTCCGGAGGTCACCAATATGGCGGGAAAATCTCGCGCACGCGCAGTGGACTCAAGTGTCAGAGATGGGACGCACAGACGCCGCACGCGCATAAATATTCTGACAGCTCCTGCGCATTTCCTGATGGACAGGTAATTCTGAAATAGGGGGTATGACGTACACATGTGATGGTTCCTATGCATAGCGATTGTATCGTAATATCGTTCGAGCTTATCAATTTTGTTTCGTTTTTGTATGTTTGGATGTTGCAATTCGTCATTACTATGTGCTTCAGAAATTCGCCGCGGTCAGTCGTGTGATCTGTGTCTATATTGACGAAACAGTCGTATTTTATTTTACTAATTAGACAATTATGTCTTTATACCCTCGATCCAAGTTCATTCGAAAGCCCGATGCGTGGAGGGACAAATTGCGCCAAGGTTGCACAGAAACTAATTAATCTTACAAGTGCGAAAACCGGTTGATCGTATGACTTACACTCCGTTATTGCATATATCTTGGAGTGTGAAAAAGAAATGCCAAAAAAGGATAAAACACAGTTACGGAGGGTTGGGTGCACACGCAGTCTAATTCCTGACTCTTCTCGTGTGTGATTGTAATTGAAAACTAACTTTTGAAATAAGACTTTCAGAGGTGCGTCGGGCTTTATTCAAGGATACTGCCATAATTTTCATGTGATGATACATTTCACTTATGTGGCTTAGTGTGACTACCGGGTATATTCTTCAACCCCTTCTCAAGGTTAGCAATGCGGGGGATTACTGTCGGAATCCGGAACCGAACGATCTAGTCGGACCCTGGTGTTTCACCTTGGACCCCGATGTCCGATGGGAATACTGTGACATTCCGGAATGTGGTAAAGTGCATAAATAAAATCAATCTAAACTTTGAAAGTTTTGATCAATATCGTATATTTCCATGAATTGCTACTTTGAGGGTAGAAAACTAGTTATCCGGGATGCTGACATCCTCATCTAAATAACTATTCGAATCTTTACTGTCGTAGACCTGTTATTATGTATTATCATAGACTTATACTTTGATTCAAAAACCTACTTTTGACACACATTTTTTTGTAATTTTAGGTTACCGGACCTTTGGTCCGAAAACTTATTGGCATGGCGTTGTGTCCGTCGTCCGTCGTCGTCGTCCGTCTACATTTTTATATTTAAAGCTATAATCACTTTTAGAATTGTGAAAATTTATTCAGTCTGCAATAGCTATATTTTGTCTATAGAATGAGAATTCGTGCAAATTTTGGTCCGAAATATGTCTCAAGTGCCTAAATTGAGTTGCAAAAGTCCAAATTCAAACTCGGGCCGCATCCATTTTTTCCTCAAAGCGGTCCGCGATGCGGGCGAGTTCTACACACAGTCTTGTGACGTCATTGGTATTAGTCTAGATACTGTGGCAACCGGCAATGAATGCAGGCCGATCATTCTCTATCCGATGTTTTCACGCACAGTTAACGGCGATTTTCTGATTATCTGTCGTCGAGTTGTACATGTTTCCTGTATATTCCTGACAATCTCGAGATGTGCTTTCAGGTTTGCGTGACAAACAGGAATGCTAGATTTGGCTGATTTAAAAATTGATTCCAACTTTAAAACTTACAGTCGAATCTTTCTGTAATTTTGAGCAAAGGTACCTAAAAATATTTTGAGAGGGAGGTATTTTTTAGTTTTTTTCAAAATGGCGGCAATTTTTGACGAAAATTGGCCAATATTGGACTTTGGCGGTCGTTTTCTCAAAATCTGTTCAGTAACTGCCCAAATGGGACTTTCCCATGTTAAATTCTCCTATGCTTTATAATGGGACACATTATGCTTAATATCTTACTTAATGTTGTGATTAGAGACTAGGAATCAATTGTGGACATATAAGAAATGATATATGCTGAATATTCTCGTGACCTTGAATTTGACCTTTGACCTCATTCTCAAGGTCACAGGACAAAATGGCTAATATCTTGCCTAATATCGACTTTACAGCTTAGGAATCAATTGTGAACATTTAGGAAATGATATATTCTGAATATTGTCATGACCTTGAATTTGACCTTCAACCTAATTTTCAAGGTCACTGGACAAAATGGCTAATATTTCACTTGTTATCGACTTTACAGCTTTAGGAATTAATTGTGAACATATAGGAAATTTTCTATACAGATTATTCTCATGACCTCGAATTTGACCTTTGACCTAAATTTATAGGTCACAGGACAAAATGACTAATATCTCACTTATTATCGATTTTACAGCTTAGGAATCAATTGTGAACATATAGAAAATGATATATGTTGATCATTGCCATGACCTTGAATTCGACCTTTGACCTCATTTTTTTTGTCAAAGACAAAATGGCTAATATCTTGCTCCTCTATTGACTTTATAGCTTGGGAACCAATTATGAACATATAGAAAATAATATACACTGAATATTTTAATGACCTTGAATTTGACTTTGAACTTATTTTCAAGGCCAGAGCACAAAATGGCTAATATCTCGCTTATTATCGACTTTACAGCTCAGGTAATGAATATTTTGGTGACCTTGATGTTGACCTTCAACCTCATTTTCCATGTCAGAGAACAAAATGGCTGATATCTCGCCTATTTTCGACTTTACAGCTTAGGAATTAATTGTGAACATAGATAACATATATCCTGAACATATATCCTGAATGTTCTCGTGATATTGAACCAGACCTTTGGCCTCATTCTCAAGGTCAGATCACAAAATGGCTAGTATCTCACTTATTATCGACTTCACAGCTTAGGAATCAATTATGGACATATTAGAAATGATATATGCTGAACATTCTCGTGACTTTGAATTGACCAATGACCTTATTTTCAAGGTTACGGGACAAAAGGCTAATATCGTAAATATATATTGTACGGTAACCTTTCTTAGGCCTTGGGCTAATTTTTTTATGTTGACGAGAAGATTATACTTCGCAAACTCATGAAACTTATGCAATATTTTACGTTATTACAGAATCCGGTGCCAACGACACGAGAAAAGCCGTGATGAACATCACATATCACATCAACCACACCATATCACACGCCCCGACAGGTACACAAATGTGTATGATAACAAAGATATGACAACTGATCAAGCATTGGTAACACAGGCAGGCACTGAAATCAGGATCAAAAAAGCTGGTTGTTACACGCAAATTATGTGAAATAATATAAACCGGGACGTCTGATCTGGTGATTAGTTTGAGAAGTTAGTTACTATGTATTACGGAAACTGCTTTTAGCTTATTTTCATCCCATCTTCTTTTTCGGCATAATATTTGTCAACCGCAAGACGTACAAGACTCCAACATGTTTTTGCGACAACAATCAAAACCATCAATAATTTTATTTCATTGAAACTTACATGTACAAGTCCAATTTCATCAAACTTCAACTCACATAACACTACACATTTTGGAGGCCCGTCTATCCCTGTTGGAGGAGGCGTTCCGGTACACTTCACTACGACCAGAGCGCTCACGTAACATATTAGCCACGTTGACAAACTCGTAAAAGTCCAAATCTTCAGAATCATCTTCATCCACTTCAATCATCGCTTCTCGAATCTGCGTGGCGGAGTACTGATTGCCCACCGTGCTGCTAATGGCCGCCATGACTTCAGCTAGATCGAGGCTGCCATCTTCGTTCTTGTCATAGCGAATGAATTGCTTCCAAAGGTCTTGAATATCCTCCTTCGTCATAAAAGGGAACTTTTTCAGGACGTTCATCATTTTGACCTCTCCAGTGATTGCGTCGATAAGTTCAGGATTAGCAATAGACACTTGGCTTCCCTGTGAGTTATTGGAGCTTGTCGTGGTGGGCGCTAGATGTTCCGACTTGCTTTGCAGCTCTGCCTTACATGATTTCGGCGAACGTCTCACCGAATCTTCTTGAATTGCGGACATGCTGCCATTTTGATGCGAAATCATGCGTACGACCGACTTCACGATGTCTTTGTCTGCTCCGTGGAACTCTGCACCCAACCCGGTCACGTAGTCTTTCAGCAAACCGTTGGAGGCGGCAGTACGAGACTTTTCAAGAATCTCCTCCATTGAAAGGAAAGCTCTGTCCAACGTGTGCGTCCTCTCAGTTGTGCTGTACCACTTTAACGCCTTCTCCAGAAGATTTCCAAGTCCCTTCAGGAGACCGACTGTGTACTTCTGCTGGCTGAAGAGTTCTTCGTTGACTTTGCGCAAGTCCTTCTCCAGAATAAAAGCGCGTTGTTTCTCCTTCTCGGCTTCTGCCATGCTTGTCAACTTTGACTCTTTCATCTGCAACATGATTTTCGTCTTCGTGAACTTGGACTCGACGTCTGTCAGTCGTTCTTTCAACATATTTTTTTCTCTCTGGAGTTGCTTCATCTTATCCAGTTGGTCTTCCTGCAGGAGCTGCGCTTTCTCAAGCAGCCTCTTCTTCTCCTTCTCCCACAACTCAACGGTCGCATCTCTCTGAAGTTGTGAGATTCGCTCTGATTTCTCTGCGTTAAGCTTCTCAAGCGCCGAGACTTTGCCGTGTAAGTTGTTGTAGTCAGTACGGATCCTGCTTAGGCTGCTGTTCGCTTGATTCAACTCATCTTGTTTCTTTATGTTCTCGTTTAAGAGGTGTTGTTTACTATCCTTCTTGGACTTTTCAGCTTTGTAGAGTTCGTCCAGCTGGTGTCGCATTCCTTCCCCGATCTGGTTTGTGTGCTGGACGAGATCTATAATGAGTTTAGCATGAATATTTTCTTCTTCCTTCGTGAACGATCCATTACGATAACCGTGGAAACCATCTTTCACGAATATATCTTGGATGGTTTTCCACTGTTTCTTTACGAGGGAGTCTAGTTTCGCCTGGACGCTCACCACACTAAGAACTTCGCCAGGTGCTTTATCAGTGGCAATCTCCAACCAGATATCCAGCATCGAATTGAACCCAGCTCTGAGCAGTTCCAAATTGTCCTTTCTGAAGACGACATTTGTCATGTTTTCTGTACGACTTGTGCCCGGCATCTTCATGTTTTATCTACCTCACTTTACAGTCACAATTTCGGAAGCACGATAAATTTTCGTGCTTACAAAAAAAGGTGTGATTTTGTGGTAGGTTCATGGAAAGAAAACGACTACTTTTGTCAGTTCAGGTGATCACCAATTGCGACAAATACTTTGGCAATGGGCCGATTTCACAATAAATAAGACGATTGCATGCGCCATTACGAGTGTTTGTCACGCCTGAGTTGTGAAAAATGAAGATATGCTAAATAACGACTTATCTAATTGATTTGATCATATGTGACATAATGATAAACTCGTAATACAACCAAAGTGATATTCCTAGTTAGTTTTGTGGCCTACTTGCTATAATCGGACTGATGGCAAGCAAAATGCTTAATATGGATACTGCGTATTAAATCTGTTAAGGATATTAACAAATGTAGTACTTCAGAGCATGTAACAACTGTCAAATGTCATTAGCGCTGTGCATTCATCGAATAGGCTTTTTGATTTACGAATAACACCTTGTTCCAGTGAAAGAATTACAAGAGGATTAAGTGTTTTTTTTGCGCTGAACAAAAATCTCAGCGTGTGATTAATACAGTGTGATAAGTTTGTTTTTCATATTTTTCATAAACAAACTCGCCAAGAAATACGAAAGTTTATTCCATGATTGATAGTTCGTTAACACGTACTTGTTTTGGTAATTAATGGTGTCGGTAGGCAATGATGTTGTAGTGTTGCGTTTCCTCTCATATATACCACACGATATTATACTAGTTATTGTTCATGCCATGACAGGTCGCCATACAAACGTCCAAAGGTATTAAAACCCACGCCAGGTCGTTTGCAGGCACGAAATTTGACGTGTTCGGCAATCTGTGATACTGACACACGTGAAAAACACCATTGAAGGAAAATATTAACCTGATAATAATTTTTGTGTGGCGTCATGCAGTTTATGAGAACATGCGAACAGAAAGTTTAATTAGAAAGCTTTTTCAAACGGACAAACCGAATCAAATCAAATCAACTTTTATTCAAGGTCGGATGTACCAACATAAAAACCCTTGCTGAAAGCTATGTTGTCGTCCAATTTTGCCGACTTTATTTATCAGAATACCATAATACAAGTCTACACATGTATATACATATATATGCATCAATATGTTTTCACATTTGGATTTTGTGTTCTGTGTATTGCAGTTTTAGAAGTTTCCCGGATGGAGTTCATATTCCTAGGACTATTCGTCGCCTCCCTCCTATTAGCCTTTACAACAATAGCAGCCGCCATTGCAGTAGTGCACGTGTACCGGAAACAGCGGCGTCGACGCGCATGTGCACTGTGTAGAAGCGATTTTCACGTCACCGCTGAGGAAAATATGGCGAATATGGAGATCGTGGAAAAGAGTGAACGACAAAGTTTGAATCCGAAAGTGAAACCGAGAGAACACACCTACATCGAACCCAAAAGATCACTCGAAGCGAGCACTAACATTCATACCTACGATACAATATCCTACACCTCGCTTACCATGGAATCTGGGAGTCAGTCACGTGATGCAAGTCCTAATGGTCATGTGACTTCAGAACACGTGTCGTCTGCAAGCTGCTCCCGTCACCATGGTAACATGTACGAAAATGCACAATTCCATGTTATCATCACTCCGAAAACCGGGACAAAACATCATCATTATGAGACTAGTTCAACATGAAAAGTGGACGGTTAACACGACACCATTAACATGCAAATAATGTTTGATTGCGTAACCCGACTGATAATGTAGGCCTACGTCGAAATTAAGGGCATCCACATGTTATCCATAATCCACATGTGCTTGCATTCCTTACGTCAGAGTTTAGAATTCTACATGAATGTTACAGGATGTTACCTGCGTGGTGATGAGCCTATCAACATGATCAATTATTAGAACACGTTCACTATCTGATTCATGTTATACCGGGGAATTACTGGCGCTGCGAAACTCCAAAATACGACACCAAAGCGAGCTTTGAACTATCACTTCATTTAGCGTGAATTCGTCATATTAAATGGGGATACACATCTTTCCCACCAAACTTTTTGCAAGATTGTAGCCATTGCAATAAATCGTTCGGTTTCACATGATGAATGTGAATTATTTAAAGTTTTTATTTACAATTATTGACACATTCCTACAATTACTTTTCAGAACGAACGAGGAACGTATTCTTGCATGAATATATTTCCTGCTGATTGAGGGTTTGAATAACCCATCTATGTCTAAGGAATAACCTACACGAATGTGTGTGGATGTTGGTGTCATGATTTTCACGGCAGATAAACATTTGCAATGCCTTTGAAATGAGTCAACTGTATACTTCATTTTGTGTTTTTATCAACTATATTCAGTCATTTTATTGAATTTAGGGTAGAATTGTGAGTGCAATTGAAAAAAAAAATTCTAACTCAAGTCAAGATGAATTTCAAGTTATCATGTTTTGTGTGATATAAAATGCAAAAGCTAATGTGCTGGTACGGTTCTATACTTTACCGTTCTCTAGACAGTAACTATTTTATGTCAAGTTCTCACAATATTTGTGCTGGAACTATGAAGCTATGAGTATTCATAATCAAGTTGCTTTGAATAGCGACTTTTAGAGCCCTTTTTTTTGGAAGATCCGTTCATAGTTTCGGTAAATAATACGAATATAATCACGATAATACAACACCCATAAGATCTGGTGACCATGGCAACCATTCTTCACATAAGGCCCATGGTAACGTGGTTGCTAGAGGGTTTGATTCGGGACTCTTATGCAAAATGAGGTTAAAAATTATTGATTGGAGTTGGCTTTCATCCACATTTTCACTAGTTTTGTGGCACCTAATTCGATATCGATGGCGTTGGGCCCCTAGCAACCAGAGTAAGAATAGTTACCTTGGCAACTGATTTCGGTAATTGCACACTCATACCAAACAAAGTACATGCCAAATCAAGCACATATTATTATCCTACATGTTTGAAAATATACTTTAAAATAATCGAGATATGAATATCTTTATAAATAATCGAGATAATGACAAACTATGTACTAATCCATGAGATTTATTCTATCATCTGTCAATTAAGTATCCTGACTGTAGGAAAACAATATCAATTACAGTCGTGACCATAAGTTTAAGACCACCCTGAAAATTGTATTTTATTTAGAGTTCTGCCATGTGAAACTATATTTGAACGTATACCATATGTATATTTAATTCGAGGAAGATATCGAGACAGGACATTGATGAAGTGATCGATTGAAGAAGATATTTTGTGAACACAACTTGTCAGTATTTTCCCCACGAACACAAGGATTCGTTATTCATACTCAAACACGATAAAAACGGCCCATGGATAGATGCGTTGGTCCGGTCCTGCAATAGTACCGCAGCATTTGTTTTAAAAAATTTAGTGTCAACAAGCAGATGGAGGCAATCACTAATAAAAAAAATAGTCCAGTTTTGTGAATTGTTCTCAAATTTTCTTCATGCCTGACAACCGCAAAATATTGTGAGTACTTCGATAGATTTGACCGATCAGTACGGAAGCGTATTAGGGCCACATGAGTTTTTTTTTCAATTCAATTTGTCGACTTATTATCTCGATAAATCGAGATAATATCTCGATAAATCGAGTTATTTATCTCGATAAATCGAGTTAATTATTTGATAAATCGAGTTAATTATCTCGATAAATTGAGACAGTTTCTTGATAAATCAAGTTATTATCTCGATAAATCGAGTTATTATCGCGATAAATCGAGCTAGTTTTCTCGATAAATCAACTTATGTCTTAGGCATTTAAAGTTCAAGTAAAATGGAAATATATTTAGAGTCACATTATTCATATGTTGAATAGGCTTATATGATCGACCATTAAAACGTTAAATATTGAATAATACAGACCAAACTACCTAATTTAAACTATAATTAAGTTAGTATATCACTATCTGTTATAAAGATGCAACATGTTCATCAATGAAAATGTTATAATTTTTTTACAATTCTTTAGCTATTAAACATGGATTGAGGTATATTCGTAAAGTTATCTGTAACGGCTTCTTCAATTGTATAGTATAGGTATTATTTCAGAGATTAATGTAATGACTGTTAATCATTCACTCCATATAGTTTTCAATATGAGTAATCAGTATATTTTCCTTGTCCTATTGTTGCGAAGGTAACCAATGAAATGGTATGGCTCGTCTATGGTCGATGCATATTCATTTCACTTGAACTTTAAATGTCTGAGTCCTAAGTCGATTTGTCGAGATACTATCTCGATTTATCGAGATAATTAACTCGATTTATCAAGATAATTAACTAGATTTATCGAGATAATTGAGCGATTTATTGAGATAATATCTCGATTTATCGAAATAATATTTCGATTTATCGAGATAATATCTCGATTTATCGAGATATTAAGTCGATTTATCGAGATAACTAACTCGATTTATCTAGATAATAAGTCGACAAATTGAACTTTGAAAAAACTCATGTGGCCCTAATACGCTTCCGTAAAAAAGTCTGATTCTATGAGCAAATTGTCTGATTCTATGGGCAAATAAGCAAGTAAGCGGTGGGGCACCAGTAAAACATGCTGGATCAACGACAAATTTCTCAACACAATCTGATGGCATTAGTACGGAAGCGAATTAGGGCCACGTGAGTTTTTTTTTCAATTCAATTTGTCTACTTATTATCTCGATAAATCGAGTTAGTTATCTCGACAAATCGAGTTAATTATCTCGATAAATCGACTTATGTCTTGGGCATTTAAAGTTCAAGTAAAATGGAAATATGTTTCGAGTCACATTATTCATATTAAACACTATGTTGAATAGGCTTATATGATGGACCATTATAACGTTAAATATTGAATAATACAGACCAAACTACCGAATTAAAAACTATAGTGAAGTTACTATATCACTATCTCTTAGGAAGATGCAACATGTTCATGAATGAAAATGGTGTAATAGTTTTTTTTTATTATTTAGCTATTAAACATGGAATGAGGTATACTCGTAAAGTTATAAATCTGTACGGCTTCTTCAATTGGATAGTTTGGTATTATTTCAGAGATTAATGTATTGACTGTTAATCATATATATACTCCATATAGTTTTCAATATAAGTGATCAGTATATTTTCGTTGTCCTATTGTTGCCAAGGTAACCAATGAATGGCTCGCCTATATTATCGTCGATGCATACTCATTTCACTTGTACTTTAAATGTCTGAGTCTTATAAATCGATTTATCGAGATACTATCTCGATTTTTCGAGATAATTAACTCGATTTATCGAGATAGTTAACTCGATTTATCAAGATAATATCTCGATTTATCGAGATATTAAGTCGATTTATCGAGATAACTAACTCGATTTATCGAGATAATAAGTCGACAAATTGAATTTTTAAAAAAACTCATGTGGCCCTAATACGCTTCCGTACTTATGTTTTATTTACTCCATAAATCATTGCAGAATATGGATTATGTTCAGTTTCTTATGCAGTGTTCACCGTTGTTCATACATTTGTCGCACAAAAGTGGAACGGCCAGGTGGTGGAGCAGTTATCCATAATAAATCACCAACTGCAAAGCATCCACACTAACCTACCTTGGTATCTGGACAACAATTAGTCCAGTTGACATCCTGATTGTTCCTGGACGTAAAATCAGCTACCTAATCAAACAAAATTGATCATAAATTAAAAATAACAGAAACAAACCTGATTCTATGGTAACGAACCTGATTCTATGGGTAGGTTTATTTGATAACCATGGAACTATGGGCTACGATCTGACATCCATGTTATTGACCTTCTCCCAGAAACAGAACATAAAACCAAGCTTCAATACTATATTTATTCAGGATCAGCATCGAGAAGCTGTTAGTTCTATGGCTATAACAACAACCTACCCATAGAATCAGGTTTGTTCCCATAGAATCAGGTTTGTTTCTGTTATTTTTATTCTATGTCCAATGTTGTTGGATTACGTAGCTGACTTCATGTCCAGGAACAATCAAAATGTTAACTGGAATATTTGTCCTGCAATTGTGGTCAAGATGTCCTGGTAAGTAACTGGAAGCGCTTTGTCTTTGGTAATTTATGATGGCTAACTGCTCCACTGCCTAGCCGTTCCACTTTTGTGCGACAGATATATGAAGAGCGGTGAACACCACATAAGAAACTGAACATAAATCATATTCTGTGATGATTTAAGAAGTAAACAGAACATATGCCATTAGATTGTGTTGAGAAATTTGTCGTTGATCCAGCATGTTTTACTGGTGCCCCACCGCTTACTTGCTTATTTGCTCATAGAATCAGACAATTTGCTCATAGAATCAGACTTTTTGCACATAGAATCAGACAAATGCACATAGAATCAGACGAACGGTTCCTCCCTGTGATCTTTATGGAATTATATAAGTATGACAGTCAATTGAAAACATGCAAACGGGGACGAGTGGTCAAAACACCGCTGTTCTCTGTATCGATTTTCTACTCGGTACTGGCGACATGGTGCACAATGCTTAGTTCATGCTCCGAACGAACGTGGGACAACGTTCGGAGCATGAACTACACAATGCTTTGCAGAAATATATTTTATAGCGATGTTTCACCAAAAAAAAATTGTTTTACAAGTCGAATACTATATGTATAGATGTGAATAACGGAGCCTAAGCGTACAAGTTAAAGCTATAATCACTTCTAGAATTGACAAAATTTATTAACTCTGCAGTAGCTTAATATTGCCAATAGAATGAGAAATCGTACAAATTTGGGTCTGGAAACGTGTATTACGTGCCTAAATTGAGTTGCCAAATCAAGATTCAAACTCAGGTCAGTCTATTTCGCATCAATTTTTTCCTCAAAGCGGCCCGCTTTCCGGGCGAGTTCTATACATAGTCTCATGACGTCATTGGTATTTGTCTAGATACTGTGGCAACCGGCAATGTAGGCAGGCCGATCATTCTCTATCCACTGTTTTCGTGCACGATTACCGGCAATTTTCCGAGTATATGTTGTCGAACTGTGCATATTTCCTATATATTTCCGACCATCTTGAGATGTACTTTCAAGTTTGCGTGACAAACAAAAATGGTAAATTTGGCTGATCTTAAAATTGTTTCCAACTTTAAGGTAGTCCGCTCCAAACAGTGAGGGAAGGGGGTCGAAGGGTTTCTCAAAATAAATACCTGTATCAACATAATCTAGAGCTTCAAAATGGTATATTTTATAGAGTAACTGTTCAGCATCCTAAAACTGAAGAGAAAATAGGGGGTCACCGTATCTGTTCGCATTGAAAACACGATGCAAGATGTGAATAGGGACAAAAAATGTGCAAAAATGCCAGAATTTATGTCATTTTAAGTAAATATGTGTGATTTTGATCGAATATGTAGAAGAAACGAGCACGGTGACCCCCTATTTTCTTTTCAGTATTAGGATGCTGATCATTTCCTCTATAAAATAATGTCATTTTGAAGAAATAATATTCAAGAAATGACTTTTAAATTTAGATTCTCCGTTACCTCACTGTTTGTAGCGGACTACGTTAAGTTTATGTAGCATGTTAAATTTATATTAACGAGCTATCGTGCATAGGGGTTTCGAATTGATCTGGGTCTGGAAAGGGTCTGGAAATTGTTCCATTTTGAATATAGTCTACTGTATTTAGGGTTTGGGGTAGATATTCGGGTGTCAAAGCTGAATTTTTGCACAGGGACTCTGGAGACCATATAGACAACCCACCAAAAAGTCCCCATCAATCCCATGGGGGGTTTTCCCAAAAATCCAAGATGGCCGCCATTTATACGCGAAATAGCTTAAAATTGACCTAGCGAGTTATCTACTACACCTACGTTGGTGATTTTAGTATCTACCCCCATGTTTTCTGTCCCAAGGAATCTGATGGTGATATCGCCGAGTCTTTGTGACTGTTGGTTGTTTCAAAATCCAATATGGCTGCCACGAAAACTCGGGAAATTCGTAAAATCACGTTTCCATCTATATTTCAGCTGCTATGGCGAATAGAGGCAAAATTTTGGTGTCTACTCCCACGTTTTCTGACCTAAGGAATCCAATGGTGATAATGCTGGGTCTGTGTGACTGTTGGTTGTTTCAATATCCAAGATGGCTGCCACAAAATCTCGGAAAATTCGTAATATTACGTTCGCAGCTATATTCAGCTGCTATGGCAGATATAAGCAAAATTTTGGTGTCTACTCCCACGTTTTCTGACCTAAGGAATCCAATGGTGATAATGCTGAGTCTATATGACTGTTGTTTGTTTCAAAATCCAAAATGGCCACAACAAAACCCCGGGGAATATAGCTATATTCCAGCTTCTATGGCAGATTGAAGCAACATTTTGGTGTCTACCCCCATATTTTCTGACCCAAGGAATACGGTGGTGATAATGCCGTGTCTCTGTAACTGTTCGTTGCCACAGAAATAAATGTGGCTGGGATCAAAATCTGTGAAAAAAAATTTGCAAACCCTGTTTCGACTATATATCAGCTTCTGTGGCAGATAAAGGGAAAGTCCCTGATCTTGTTATTCACAGAACAGTGACTATAATTGCAGTATGTATGTCTACAAATGTACTCAGATAAACTTCCCATTCACCAAATTGGAATCGAGCTGTGCACTGATAACAGGCGACACATGTCTTTTACTACATTTCCTGACGCTTACTTGTATTTACATAATATATGACAATTTCTTTGCAAAACCCATTCCGACGACTTTCCTTTTGAAAATGCTTTTCCAATTGCCATTGAGACAGCAAGTGTTTACTGAATATTAACTTTGGTTATTAAGCTTTGTTGGTAGGTTAATCACTAAAATACAATGTTTCCTGTATTCACTATATACACCCTGTTCCGAGAAGTTTTCTTAATATATGTAGGTACAAAAAGAGGAAATTCTTACAAAATCCTAAAATGATAAATGTTGTTTATTATTTTACATGACATAATAATTATTAAACACATATGCAATAAATAATAGTTCAAAAGTAAGTAATATACATGAAACAATTGGAATAAAGTTTTTGCACTGCTTAGACACTGTTTCGTTGGAATAATAAAAACAATATTTTATGGACTGATATGGTAGCTTATAACAACATCCTTGTGCTTGGAACAGTGGACGTCCGACCATCTTGGCTGACACGAGGCATGGCTCCCTTCGTTGATGACTTTGATTTCGGTTATTGCAGCACAAACTGCAGCAAAACTTGCACTTGGCTATTCACAAACTCTGCCACACCTCCATGCGGGATGGCATGCCTTGTCATAAATCAGAGATTGCCAGGAAGTTCTTGATGGACAACAACGTCAAGGTTATTGACTGGCCTGCTAAAAATCCAGACCTAACCCATGTGAAGATGTGTCGTTGTCGCACGGGTAACAATAGCAGATGTGCAGCCCAGTATCACAAACTAGCAAGACACAACCATCAGACGATCATACCCTCAACAGATTTCAGCTGAGAAACTAGTCAGGTGCATGCCGAAGTGCTAGATGCCGGCGATAAAGTGCAAAAAAGACACCCAAAATATTGGAATGTTAGCCTTATGATAATGATTTTTCGACGAAAACATGTCTTTGCAGTGCCAAAATGGAATTCAAAGCTAAAATGGATTAATGTAAATTAATTTCTTATCTTTAGCTATTTCTTACTGTACATATGGTCATCAGCTATCAAGTTATATATAATATTGACGAGATCATAATCATAGTCAGGACGGTTTTCACTTAAGTTATGCAAATTCAGCGAAACAGTGTGGATATGGTGAAAAAAAAACTTATCATATGTGTCAGTGTAGGACCTACCAACAAAGTTTAATATCACAATAAATATTGATATTAGGTTTCTTGTTTCAATGAAAAATAAATATTAAAAAGAAAAGTTACTTAAGAAAAACAATTAAACGAGTTTTGCAAAGAAATTGTCATATATTATGAAAATATAACGAAACACCGTGTCGGGGTGAAAAGGCTGACAAGTTGTGTACAAAAAATGAGCCCTTGAATTGACCAATCCATCAATATCTTATCTTGATATCTCCCGAGCACTGAATATACCATATGTTACACTCAAGTTAAATTTTAAATGACTGACTACTAAATGAAACATAATTTCCAGGGTGGTCTTAAATTTATGGCCATGACTGTAGTTTATATGATGTAGGTAAAACCAAATTCCTCAACATAAATGTCATAAATGGTTTTAAAAGATGGTTGTAAGATGCATTTGATGTTTCACGACGCTTCAAGTTCTGTTTTTTTGTAAAGTTGTTTGGTGCATTATGATATCATGGTGTAGGCCTAATCACACAAACATGTGTCATAATGACAAAATCCCCGAAACGTTTTTTTGACATTGAACATTTATTATACGTATGCATGTATAGTTATACATTTACATAAACTGGTTTTTATAAAACAAAATAATATAAAATTGATAATAATCACTAGTACACATATAAATCATATTTAATACTGTGTTATACAGTACATGTTGGCCAGACTAAAACTATTGGCACATGATTGCAAGACACAACGTGGAGTAAATGAATTCATGTCATTTTATATATCGTGTACGTGTATGAAACACATATATACTGACTGGAAACGAATCACAGAATAGCTTTAATATCATAACGTTCTTGCCTACACTTCTCAAATACCCCTTAACACGAGTCGTTATAGGAACTAATATCAAACTCATGGGCACGTTATGTAAAGTACAACTTCTCTCATGTAATCATATTTCACAGTTCTATCCATCTTACGTTTTAATACATTAGGAAGCGGCAATCATATTTAAGTGATTTAGGCCTTGGTTGTGTTTCATGTACCACATAGGCCTACACTTGTGTCATGTTCTGTGCATTTAACAACAACGAGTTAAATGTTATTGCCACTGACATGATTCAAACAGGGTTTTAATTATTAGCAGGATTCATGACGTCACTTCCTGTGCAACGGGCTCATTTGGAGAACCAGCTGATTCTATGGTAACGAACCTGATTCTATGGGTAGGTTTATTTGATAACCATGGAACTATGGGCTACGATCTGACATCCATGTTATTGACCTTCTCCCAGAAACAGAACATAAAACCAAGCTTCAATACTATATTTATTCAGGATCAGCATCGAGAAGCTGTTAGTTCTATGGCTATAACAACAACCTACCCATAGAATCAGGTTTGTTCCCATAGAATCAGGGTTGTTTCTGTTATTTTTATTCTATGTCCAATGTTGTTGGATTACGTAGCTGACTTCATGTCCAGGAACAATCAAAATGTTAACTGGAATATTTGTCCTGCAATGGTGGTCAAGATGTCCTGGTAAGTAACTGGAAGCGCTTTGTCTTTGGTAATTTATGATGGCTAACTGCTCCACTGCCTAGCCGTTCCACTTTTGTGCGACAGATATATGAAGAGCGGTGAACACCACATAAGAAACTGAACATAAATCATATTCTGTGATGATTTAAGAAGTAAACAGAACATATGCCATTAGATTGTGTTGAGAAATTTGTCGTTGATCCAGCATGTTTTCCTGGTGCCCCACCGCTTACTTGCTTATTTGCTCATAGAATCAGACAATTTGCTCATAGAATCAGACTTTTTGCACATAGAATCAGACAAATGCACATAGAATCAGACGAACGGTTCCTCCCTGTGATCTTTATGGAATTATATAAGTATGACAGTCAATTGAAAACATGCAAACGGGGACGAGTGGTCAAAACACCGCTGTTCTCTGTATCGATTTTCTACTCGGTACTGGCGACATGGTGCACAATGCTTAGTTCATGCTCCGAACGAACGTGGGACAACGTTCGGAGCATGAACTACACAATGCTTTGCAGAAATATATTTTATAGCGATGTTTCACCAAAAAAAATTTGTTTTACAAGTCGAATACTATATGTATAGATGTGAATAACGGAGCCTAAGCGTACAAGTTAAAGCTATAATCACTTCTAGAATTGACAAAATTTATTAACTCTGCAGTAGCTTAATATTGCCAATAGAATGAGAAATCGTACAAATTTGGGTCTGGAAACGTGTATTACGTGCCTAAATTGAGTTGCCAAATCAAGATTCAAACTCAGGTCAGTCTATTTCGCATCAATTTTTTCCTCAAAGCGGCCCGCTTTCCGGGCGAGTTCTATACATAGTCTCATGACGTCATTGGTATTTGTCTAGATACTGTGGCAACCGGCAATGTAGGCAGGCCGATCATTCTCTATCCATTGTTTTCGTGCACGATTACCGGCAATTTTCCGAGTATATGTTGTCGAACTGTGCATATTTCCTATATATTTCCGACCATCTTGAGATGTACTTTCAAGTTTGCGTGACAAACAAAAATGGTAAATTTGGCTGATCTTAAAATTGTTTCCAACTTTAAGGTAGTCCGCTCCAAACAGTGAGGGAAGGGGGTCGAAGGGTTTCTCAAAATACATACCTGTATCAACATAATCTAGAGCTTCAAAATGGTATATTTTATAGAGTAACTGTTCGGCATCCTAACACTGAAGAGAAAATAGGGGGTCACCGTAAATGTTCGCATTGAAAACACGATGCAAGATGTGAATAGGGACAAAAAATGTGCAAAAATGCCAGAATTTATGTCATTTTAAGTCAATATGTGTGATTTTGATCGAATATGTAGAAGAAACGAGCACGGTGACCCCCTATTTTCTTTTCAGTATTAGGATGCTGATCATTTCCTCTATAAAATAATGTCATTTTGAAGAAATAATATTCAAGAAATGACTTTTAAATTTAGACTCTCCGTTACCTCACTGTTTGTAGCGGACTACGTTAAGTTTATGTAGCATGTTAAATTTATATTAACGAGCTATCGCGCATAGGGGTTTCGAATTGATCTGGGTCTGGAAAGGGTCTGGAAATTGTTCCATTTTGAATATAGTCTACTGTATTTAGGGTTTGGGGTAGATATTCGGGTGTCAAAGCTGAATTTTTGCACAGGGACTCTGGAGACCATATAGACAACCCACCAAAAAGTCCCCATCAATCCCATGGGGGGTTTTCCCAAAAATCCAAGATGGCCGCCATTTATACGCGAAATAGCTTAAAATTGACCTAGCGAGTTATCTACTACACCTACGTTGGTGATTTTAGTATCTACCCCCATGTTTTCTGTCCCAAGGAATCTGATGGTGATATCGCCGAGTCTTTGTGACTGTTGGTTGTTTCAAAATCCAATATGGCTGCCACGAAAACTCGGGAAATTCGTAAAATCACGTTTCCATCTATATTTCAGCTGCTATGGCGAATAGAGGCAAAATTTTGGTGTCTACTCCCACGTTTTCTGACCTAAGGAATCCAATGGTGATAATGCTGGGTCTGTGTGACTGTTGGTTGTTTCAATATCCAAGATGGCTGCCACAAAATCTCGGAAAATTCGTAATATTACGTTCGCAGCTATATTCAGCTGCTATGGCAGATGATATAAGCAAAATTTTGGTGTCTACTCCCACGTTTTCTGACCTAAGGAATCCAATGGTGATAATGCTGAGTCTATATGACTGTTGTTTGTTTCAAAATCCAAAATGGCCACAACAAAACCCCGGGGAATATAGCTATATTCCAGCTTCTATGGCAGATTGAAGCAACATTTTGGTGTCTACCCCCATATTTTCTGACCCAAGGAATACGGTGGTGATAATGCCGTGTCTCTGTAACTGTTCGTTGCCACAGAAATAAATGTGGCTGGGATCAAAATCTGTGAAAAAAATTTGCAAACCCTGTTTCGACTATATATCAGCTTCTGTGGCAGATAAAGGGAAAGTCCCTGATCTTGTTATTCACAGAACAGTGACTATAATTGCAGTATGTATGTCTACAAATGAACTCAGATAAACTTCCCATTCACCACATTGGAATCGAGCTGTGCACTGATAACAGGCGACACATGTCTTTTACTACATTTCCTGACGCTTACTTGTATTTACATAATATATGACAATTTCTTTGCAAAACCCATTCCGACGACTTTCCTTTTGAAAATGCTTTTCCAATTGCCATTGAGACAGCAAGTGTTTACTGAATATTAACTTTGGTTATTAAGCTTTGTTGGTAGGTTAATCACTAAAATACAATGTTTCCTGTATTCACTATATACACCCTGTTCCGAGAAGTTTTCTTAATATATGTAGGTACAAAAAGAGGAAATTCTTACAAAATCCTAAAATGATAAATGTTGTTTATTATTTTACATGACATAATAATTTTTAAACACATATGCAATAAATAATAGTTCAAAAGTAAGTAATATACATGAAACAATTGGAATAAAGTTTTTGCACTGCTTAGACACTGTTTCGTTGGAATAATAAAAACAATATTTTATGGACTGATATGGTAGCTTATAACAACATCCTTGTGCTTGGAACAGTGGACGTCCGACCATCTTGGCTGACACGAGGCATGGCTCCCTTCGTTGATGACTTTGATTTCGGTTATTGCAGCACAAACTGCAGCAAAACTTGCACTTGGCTATTCACAAACTCTGCCACACCTCCATGCGGGATGGCATGCCTTGTCATAAATCAGAGATTGCCAGGAAGTTCTTGATGGACAACAACGTCAAGGTTATTGACTGGCCTGCTAAAAATCCAGACCTAACCCATGTGAAGATGTGTCGTTGTCGCACGGGTAACAATAGCAGATGTGCAGCCCAGTATCACAAACTAGCAAGACACAACCATCAGACGATCATACCCTCAACAGATTTCAGCTGAGAAACTAGTCAGGTGCATGCCGAAGTGCTAGATGCCGGCGATAAAGTGCAAAAAAGACACCCAAAATATTGGAATGTTAGCCTTATGATAATGATTTTTCGACGAAAACATGTCTTTGCAGTGCCAAAATGGAATTCAAAGCTAAAATGGATTAATGTAAATTAATTTCTTACCTTTAGCTATTTCTTACTGTACATATGGTCATCAGCTATCAAGTTATATATAATATTGACGTGATCATAATCATAGTCAGGACGGTTTTCACTTAAGTTATGCAAATTCAGCGAAACAGTGTGGATATGGTGAAAAAAAAACTTATCATATGTGTCAGTGTAGGACCTACCAACAAAGTTTAATATCACAATAAATATTGAAATTAGGTTTCTTGTTTCAATGAAAAATAAATATTAAAAAGAAAAGTTACTTAAGAAAAACAATTAAACGAGTTTTGCAAAGAAATTGTCATATATTATGAAAATATAACGAAACACCGTGTCGGGGTGAAAAGGCTGACAAGTTGTGTACAAAAAATGAGCCCTTGAATTGACCAATCCATCAATATCTTATCTTGATATCTCCCGAGCACTGAATATACCATATGTTACACTCAAGTTAAATTTTAAATGACTGACTACTAAATGAAACATAATTTCCAGGGTGGTCTTAAATTTATGGCCATGACTGTAGTTTATATGATGTAGGTAAAACCAAATTCCTCAACATAAATGTCATAAATGGTTTTAAAAGATGGTTGTAAGATGCATTTGATGTTTCACGACGCTTCAAGTTCTGTTTTTTTGTAAAGTTGTTTGGTGCATTATGATATCATGGTGTAGGCCTAATCACACAAACATGTGTCATAATGACAAAATCCCCGAAACGTTTTTTTGACAACATTTATTATACGTATGCATGTATAGTTATACATTTACATAAACTGGTTTTTATAAAACAAAATAATATAAAATTGATAATAATCACTAGTACACATATAAATCATATTTAATACTGTGCTATACAGTACATGTTGGCCAGACTAAAACTATTGGCACATGATTGCAAGACACAACGTGGAGTAAATGAATTCATGTCATTTTATATATCGTGTACGTGCATGAAACACATATATACTGACTGGAAACGAATCACAGAATAGCTTTAATATCATAACGTTCTTGCCTACACTTCTCAAATACCCCTTAACACGAGTCGTTATAGGAACTAATATCAAACTCATGGGCACGTTATGTAAAGTACAACTTCTCTCATTGTGCGGCCGGTCCGGCCGTACTATTGTATCACTGAACGGCGCACTAGTTCCGCTTTACCGCAGTTAATTTGCACTTCCGGACAGTGGTTGCACCGAATGCAATCGGAATGAACGCTGTTTTACAGCGATCGTAATCGTGGTCCTATGTAAGGGGAAATTTAATAAGCGTGTTATGATTAATACGAATATAAAATATTTACCATATGTACGTCAGTATATCATGAACGTGTTCATGTGTGTGGAAAACCACTAGTATTTTACATATATTTTCGAGAACAATACGTTTCAGTGTTCATGGCGTTGATCTGTGCCCGGAAGTCGTGTAAACTTGGGAAAACCTATGGAGCGCCTGAGACGAAATTCAAGCCTTATTAAAAATCATAACGTTCTCATCGTAACTTGCTATCTGTCATCCAAGAACTGTTGTCCATTGGAGTATTTCATTTTTGCCGCACATTCTTTTTAACAATCAAACAAGAGTATTGCTTGTGTAATCATATTTCACAGTTCTATCCATCTTACGTTTTAATACATTAGGAAGCGGCAATCATATTTAAGTGATTTAGGCCTTGGTTGTGTTTCATGTACCACATAGGCCTACACTTGTGTCATGTTCTGTGCATTTAACAACAACGAGTTTAATGTTATTGCCACTGACATGATTCAAACAGGGTTTTAATTATTAACAGGATTCATGACGTCACTTCCTGTGCAACGGGCTCATTTGGAGAACCAGCTTGGTCTTCGTGTTTTGCAGACTGCGGTTTTGACGGAGCGCGAGGAGACTCCATTTCTGGAAGCTCTTCTTCCTCCCACTCTTGTACGTCTTCTGCCTCCGCTGCCCAGTTATCATCTGCTTGTTCCTCCTCTGGCTTCTCATCTGGAACCTCTGCCACGGGTTGTGGCACTGTGTCAGGCTGTGGCGCAGTCTCTGGTCGCTCTGGTTCCACTTCCGGAGGAATTTCCTGGTCTTTTGGAATTCCCCGGATGAACTCAACCAGTTCCTTGTTTTCCTTCTTCTTGCAGTACTGCTTCAATGTGTATTCTTTGGTGTTGCCGTCTTGGTCTGTGATCTACACAAAAACACCAACTGATAATTTATATTACTGACCTTCGCACATATGTACAGTTTGAAATGCACTAAATCGATTTAATCCGTATAATATACTGGGGGTTTTCTCCAAACACACCACGTTCCACGTGATACTAACCTCGAGCGCACAATGAGCACGTGCCCTACACGCGGTGATCACGTGCTTAGCAATCTCTGTTCTCTTGTTGTCCACACAGTATTGCAAGACGGCAAGGTCAAGGTCATCGTACGACAAGTCTGCTCCCTGTCCGATGAATATAGTAAACTAATGCAAAGAATGTATACTCAAACACAAGATGGTCATATGCCCATGAAAGCAAGGTCTAATCTTAGTGAAGTTAAATCGTTCTTGGATGTCAACATAAGATAAAAAAAAAGTTTGTCATCTAAATTTTTTCTGTTGGATGACATGTGAGGATGACAAGTGACAAATACTACTGTCTAGACTCCTGTTAGATCTATAATTACAAGCACTGACCTTGAACTGTTTCGTGATGGCCTTGACTCCGGAGAGAGATTCCATCTTGACGGCTGAGAGTAGCTCTCTCTGGAGCTCATAGCTTAGAGCCTTGACGCCGTATTTCATGGCACGTTCCCGGGCGATTGCACCACTCGGCTGTAACGGAATAATGCGTTCTATAGAGTAATGTATATGAAATATACTTTCATCAGCGAACAGATATTCTGCACTTCACATTGATATGATTTTAACACCAATATGCCTACAGATAGCATGTAATATGTTCACATGAGGGACATGGAATAAGATCTATGATTTCATGAATTAGTTAGGTACATACAGTAATACTAGCCATTTTGACTTTTTGTACATGAAACTATGTAGGAAACCTATTGTACCAATAATAGTCTAAAACAAATTAAAACCTGATCTGACCCCAGTACCCATCCAAGACAAATAACCTCAAATTTAATATTCATTTTTAATTACATATTAGAACCCAATCCCCCCCCCCCCACCCCCTCCGCTCTCTCTCTCTCTCCAGACTCACGGTGTAGTCTCGCCAGCGACGCCCTCGAGGTTTGTGTTTGGTGGGTGTAGGCGTCTCGAGCTCTCGCACATAGTCATACACTGACATGTTGTGCTGGAAAAAAAGTATTAGTTGTTTCAACCATACGATCAATAATCATACCATCAGTCCATACCAACTGCATTAAGTAGACTACCCATAAATAATATAATTAAACATAAATATATGAACTTTTCTTCTGTCGTTTACGGTGAAATTTGCGTTTGAAAATGAATAAATAAAAAAACGAAACCTTAAGCTTTGTGTATCACTCGAGGTTATATGATATACGATGTAACATGACGTAGTTGGCACTGACCACGTCTACGATGTTAGGGTCCGCCCCGCCGTCCTGGAGTATTGGCCACATGAGGTGTCGCTCCTTGAGGCAGACACAGAGGTGCAGCGGGGTCCGCTTGAACTGCGGGCCAATATATAAACTATGATGGCAATGTACAGGTCGTGTGATCATCATTTCTGGAAGTTTAATGTTTAGTGCCCTATCCCGGACGATCGCAGTATAGTCATGTTGCAGGTTGTGTTGTATTGATGAACAGTGTAAATAATTTTCCCATGTACACGTATGAGTGACGTAGCACTGATGAATTTGATTGACTGTTGTATTGTCCAAAATATAACCAACATTAAGTGCTTATTTAATGTTTATTCACGTTCCTTTCGAAAATACCAAGATGCTATAACATAAATATCCACTCTATGAAAGAGTGAATACCTTCCAGCCATACTGTGTGTCATGGTTTATTTGGATGATATTATAATGAATAGTAGTTTCATATTGATTTTATGCATTATCGATTCTACGCTGCATTCGCGTGATGAAGGTGTCCACTATTCATCATAACGTTTGGTCTGGGTTTACCAAAGCACCATGGACTGTAATTCATACATTTTGGGAAGTACACTTCGTAGTTGCTAAATGACATTGTCTATTTCAGGCTCTCTTTGAAGTAGCGAAATATTTACAAAGTTAGGCATTAATATTATTTTGATATCTCAACACTTACATTGTCTAGTGTGTTGATAAGTGTGGGGAATTGTTCTACAAGGAACGTCACGATGTCTGCGTGTTCGTACAGTACGGCGTTGTGTAGCAGTGTACGACCGGCCTTGTCCCGACCTGGTGGTGGATGACAATGAAATGACATAATCTTAATATATGCGATAGAATGATTGCTGAATGAACTAATATACCAGTAATGGCATTGCCAAAGTTTGTTGGTATAGTTGTATCCAAAAATGCGCGACTATAAACAAATATATCAATACCCTGGACAATGCTGAATAGCTATTATTACCACTATAATCATTAATAATGTTGTTGGAACAGCTGTTGAAACGTTTCATTTTAATATGTAGTTTATCAAACTTGGACACGAAGCACCTAGAATTCACCATTCTACTCACTCATCGCGCAACGTTTCTCTCCGGACAGTTTTGAGATCGTTACTATGTCTCCGGTTCTTGCGGACTGGTGCAGCAATTCGTTTTCTTCCTGATGAATGAAATAATTCAGTTTTATGTCATTATCTCATTACCCTTTATTGTAGAAATGAAAACAAAATCGCATGAAAATTTGTCATAAATGGAGTCTATATTATTATGCAGATTTTAATAATCTAGAGTAAATATATAGTTCACAAGTACATTCGGGTATATGATTTTATTCCTTATTTCATTATTCCGGATGTACTGAATCTTCTTGAAATAGTAAGTTTCTAACAATAATAAATAGCCTTTCTCTCGAGTAGAAATTTCCAAGTATCACTGCACCCGTACATAGCACTGTAAATGGTTAATTCCACAAAACATGTAATAAGCTCACCCGGTATGCGTCCCAATCTTCCAACAGTGCAATAAGCTCCTTGAATTCCTTCACTTCTGCGATCTCCATAGCACTTTTGTTTTTCTTCGTGCCTCGTATGTCGAGCACGTGATCATAACCCTCCAATAGGAACGTCTCCAGCTGGTAGTGCTGATCGTTATTGGCCAATTCCAACACGTGATTGTCAATGATCTGGCGTAGCTCCTCCCCGTTTTCCATACCGTGTATTGTGACGTAATCACGCGCCGTGCTTCCCTCCCAATCACGCGCTGCCACGTTTATGCCCCTGTCTAGAAGAGTCTCTACTATTTCGTTTTTTCCGTCAGTCCGTCGTTTCTGGATTACACGGTGGAGCATCGTACAGCCAACCTCATCGCGTAACGTCACTTTAGCGTGTTGTGCAATTCTCAAGGCGTTTTCGTTGTTGATATGGTCTCGAAATGCCCAAAATGCAATTGGCCCGCAAGGTGAACACTCTAATGAATTAGAAGTAGTACAAATAAATTAGGGATTAATGGCATTAATCACATTTATTGTAAGGGTTTTGTTGTACTATGTCTTTTACTGTTAAACAGGGGTCCGCTATGATTTCTAAATCAATGTGTCATAATGCTCAGGGTGTGTCCTGGCCGCTCGCCAGGCGGCGCTGTAGTAATATTTATCATTCGGAAACGAGGCTTGAATGCAGCGCACTGCGAAATATGAATTGATATCATTGACTGTATTTTTTCTTGGATTTTCCCCTGAAATCACGGTGTTTTGATGTGAGATCTGTACAGCGTGTGTGCACGGTGTATCATAGCACCCGTTAAACCTTGATCCTGGACGAGCTGGTTTCGCTTGGACGCTTTCTCCGTGTTCGAACTTCATCAAATGTATGCTCGCAGTGCGGCCAAGCCTTTGTTTCCTCGCCCTGGTGGGTCTAGGGTTCTTTTCCCGCCTACCGATACCGCGCATGAACGTTGCCTGCTAGTGGGACACTCTTTCATCAGGAGGCTATGCGCGGCGCTTGATCTGCATCATAACGGACACGACTCGCCTGCTGACCGCTTCGCCAGTAATTTCGGTCTGGAGGATATATCCATTGAATCCGTTTGCAGGGGTGGATGGAAAATCGACGAAGTGGCCCATGCCCTGTCCTTCCGACCAATTCGGGCGTCCATTGTCTTCTTGCAGATTGGTGGCAATGACATTTCCGGCTTGAACTGTGGGAATCTCCAGGAATCAGCTGTGCACCTATCACGCAAAATTTTAGCACTCGCTGAATCTGTGTGCCGCTGTCCTGCTGTGGAAGTGGTCCTGGTGGGCCAATTATTTCATCGTAGCTTAAACAAACGCTACCTCAACTCACCGGCAAAAAAGGACCTCTACAATCAAACAGTGGATGCGCTAAATGCACAGCTACGTGCTGATATTAGCTCCCATCCAGGCATCAAGTTTTGGAAGCACCGGGGTGCCACTGATACATCATACTTATCACCTGACGGCACCCATCTCAACCCTGTTGGCCTCAGGAAGTATTACAATTCGGTCCGGGGGGCCATTTTGTTTGCCTTGAAACAGGAAAGTATCATTCCTAGTCCCCTATGTGGGTGGAACATCCTCAAACATGTTTTTCTTTTCTATTCACTGTCATTCCACAGTAGCTTTCTTATTTATGCTCTGGTACTTACTCTCCATGTGGTATATAGGCAATCCTCATTAAATTGCGTGTTATTTTGGGCGTCGCCCCCGTTATGGAGAGCCTTACCATGTTTCCTTCCGATTTCCACCCGTTTTTCAATACCGCTGGTTGAATTGCCTCCACTTGTTCCTGGGCAAGTCCCATGGCGTATGTTTATTTTGGGCGTCGCCCCCGTCAAGGAGAGCATTCCACATTGCCGGTCTTGTGTTCACACTGGTACTATGTATCAGAAGTGCGTCCATTTTCCACATCTTGTGCCTGTCAATGGTGCCATATATATTCCATTTGACACTCATGGCCTTTCAGTACCTGTGTCTGTAATACTGATCTCAGAATTCACTTAGCATAATTGTTTCCAAACAATTTTATTTCGCTATGTTCTGGTCTCATCTTCTACTCGGTAACATTGGTTGCCCAACGAGTCCTGATTATACACTACAGAATTTGAGACCATGCATGTGTTTTATTTGGTCATCAGACCCATTTTATTAACTTTTCTTTGTTGCAGGTTCAGCATGCCGCCTCAGCGAACTTCTCGAGGGAGGGTGACCCAACCGCCACCCCATCTCACCGCGGCCATTACCTCACAGAAGAAGGGCAAGGCGACGAGAGGCCGCAAGGCCAAAAGCAGCACCACCCGACCGGACGCCCCCACAGCGGTGCAGATCGCGTCCACCTCTCACGCCGGCTCGTCCACCGACACCACTGCTCCCGTGCAAGGAGCAGTCGCAACCACGCTGGCAGACCAGATTGCGACCGCAGTCAAAGAACAAGTCAGCGCCGCCACTCAGGAGCTCCGCGACATGGTGACTGCACTCGTTCAACCACCCCCTCCTAGTACGCAGGCTGAGGAGGCTTCAGTTCCGGCATCTGGTTTGGGTTCGGGTGGCGTAGCGCTGGGGCCTACGCTCCCTCCCTTGCTAGATCCTGCTTCGGTTCCCTCACTCACCTCTCCCCCAGGTACCTCAACCCTTCCTGGTATAAACCCTGATTGCACCTCCGCCTTGATATCGGATCAAGGGCACTCCCTACTGTCCACCCTCCCGGGCGTCCCCTTCAACTTGCAGGATACGGTGGATATCAAATTAAAGGAGCAGATATGGTCAGACCAATACATCAATTTGGCTTCCCTTCTCCGTCCCCAAGGTGCCACCCAAACGCTGGTTACTCAGCTGTCCCAGTTGGATAAGTTTGAAAGTCAGTCAATCGTTATCCCTTCCCCCAAGCAACCTCAGTTAAAAAACCTCGACGAATGGCTCCAGGCCTTTTTTGTTTTTGTGTCAGTATATACCACTAAACATCCCTCTCAATCAGCTCCCCTCATGAAGTATGGCCATACCATCCTCCAATTGTCCAAAATTGGGGGCAATTGGCGTTTCTACGATGAATCGTTCAGGAGACTTCGCCCTGTTACAGGGTGGTCTTGGGCTATGTTCCAAAGTGAGTTATGGCAGAAGTCAACTTCCACATCCCCTGGCAGTACACAGAAACAGCCCTTTCGTTCCCCCCCCACGGGACAGGTCCCAGTTCTCCAAGAAAAATCCCCCAATTCCGTCCGGATTTTGCTTTAGATTCCACCAAGGTGGAGAGTGTTCCTCCCTTTCCTGTCACTTCTCCCACAGTTGTTGGAAATGTGGAGCTGATCACCGTGGGACCTATTGCTCCAGCCAACAATCTGTCACCACCAAACCTAAGCCCAAACCCCCTTCCACACACAAAGTTACCAACTCCGGTAAACCCACAGCTCCTCCATCAGTCCCTCCTCGGGTATGATCCAGTCAATTTGTCATTCCTAATTAACGGCTTTGTTCATGGATTTCAGATACCATTTCAGGGTTCCCTCCAGCATATAGAGCCAAAAAATTTGAAGTCCGCTCTGTCCAATCCAGTAATAGTCAAGCAAAAGCTGCAGGCTGAATTATCCAATAACAGAGTAGCAGGTCCATTTTCTGCACCCCCCTTACCTAACCTTGTTATATCCCCGATTGGTCTAGTACCTAAGCAAACTCCCGGTAAATTTCGTCTAATTCATCACCTCTCATATCCCGATGGTTTCTCGGTGAATGATGGGATATCACAAATTGACTCTCGGGTTACATATGCTTCCCTAGATCAAGCCATTCAGATCATTAGGACTTTACCCAAAGGTTCCTTTTTAGCTAAAACTGATCTAGATTCAGCATTTAGGATTCTTCCTATCCACCCTGACTGTTACTATCTCTTGGGTTTCAAGTTTGATTCGGACTATTATTATGATAAAATGCTCCCTATGGGTCTTTCTTGCTCCTGTCAAATGTTTGAGAAGTTCAGCACTGCGTTGGAATGGTTTGCCAAACACAAGTTAGGGATTAGCCAGGTCGTCCATGTCCTTGATGACTTCCTCTTTATGGCCACAACTGAAAAGGCGGCACAAGAGAATTTGGACATGTTCATTGCCAACTGTCTCCGTATAGGTATTCCCATATCCGCACCTAAAACCTTCGGCCCCTCCACGGTTTTGACATTTTTAGGGATCGAGCTGGATACGGTGGGCCAAGAAGCTCGTCTTCCCCTCGACAAGGTTCTCAAGGCCAAACAGTTGTTAGCTCAACTAAAATTCAAGCAAAAGGTTCAGCTCCGCCAATTGCAACAGTTAATCGGGTTTTTAAATTACGCTTGTCTTGTGGTTCCCCCTGGTCGGCCTTTTCTGAGGCGCTTGATCGATTTGACTAAAGGTATCAGATCCCCCACTCACTGGGTTCGTCTCACGAAGCAAGCCAGGTTGGACATGGCAGCATGGGGCATCTTTTTGGATTCGTTCAATGGAAAGGCTTTCTTTCTAGAATCAGCTTGGGTTACCAACTCCGATTTGCACCTGTTTACGGATGCTAGCAAAACCTTGGGTTACGGGGCCCTGTTTCGTTCGTGTTGGTTCGCGGGTCCATGGCCGCCAGCTTGGCAGCATTTGGATATCTTGGTCAAGGAACTATACCCGATTGTGGCGGCTGTGTTCACTTGGGGTCATTTGTTCAAGAACAAAAAAATCATCATCCATACAGATAACATGTCCCTTGTACATATACTCAGGAATTCTACTTCCAAAGAACCTCAGACTATGTCATTAGTTCGTAAATTGGTAATTGCCTGTCTTACACACAATATTGTGATTTACCCGGTTCATATTCCAGGCAAAACTAATGTGTTGGCTGACGCTCTGTCTCGTTTCAATTTCCAGGAGTTTCGTGCCCGGGCCCCGTGGGCAGACCAGCAAATGACCTCGGTTCACCCGGAGATTCTACCAGAAAATTGGAACTTATCATGACATCCCTCATTCAGGCATCTGTTTCCAAGAGCACGCATGCAACTTACCTCCAGGCCTATAAGCTTGTCCAATCATTTTCTGCCCGATTTGGCTATCAGATCCCCATGTCTCCAGTCTCGGCATCATTATTCGTTGCATATCTCCACTCCTATTCCTACTCATACTCCACGATTCTAACGTACACCTCAGCCCTAGCCTTTTTCCACAAACTCCGTTCTTACCCAGATCCTACTCAAAACTTCTTGGTTCAAAAATCGCTTGCAGGCTTGAAAAAAATGTCTCCCTCCATCGATATCAGGTTACCCATAACCATCAACATTCTTCGTTCGCTTTCTATGTCTTTGTCCCAGTTATCGCTACATGTGTATGATTGTACACTTTACAGAGCTATGTTCTCCCTTGCATTTTTTGCTTTCTTACGGGTCAGCGAGTTTACTGTTGGAAATTCAGCGAACCATTGTGTATCCCGGTCCGATATTCAGGTTTCCTCATCTCGGGTCCTTTTGACCCTCCGCTCATTCAAGCACTCTAAAGCACCTTATACAGTTCACCTGTCCCAATTGCCCAATGAGTTAGAAGTTTGTCCAGTATCAGCAATTCATGCTTTTTTAGCTGTTCGCCCTCCAATCCCGGGACCCCTCTTCGTTAATATCCTTGGTCATCCGATTTCTCGTACAACATTCACTAGGTTGTTGTCCACCGCCTTGCAGTTCTTGTCTCTAGATACCTCGAGGTACAAGTCACACAGTTTTAGGATTGGGGCTGCTACCTATGCCATGTCGCAAGGTTTTTCTGATGCTCAGATCCGCACCATGGGCCGTTGGAGCTCAAATGCTTTCCTCTCGTACATTCGAGTTTAGTTACCTCTTCCAGAAATGTTTCGGGTTGGGGGTTGGTTTTCGTCAAGCCTGTCAAGGGCATGACTCTACCAGGTGGCCTTGTTCCCCCCACCTCTGAGTTGTATGTATAGATTTGCTATAGTTTATCAATGTATATATTCGGTAATAAGGTCATGTGAATATTTTGTTGTTATCGTCACACCATGCAGTATTGTACAAGGTGCATTTATCAATGTTTTGTTGAGTATTCATGTTTGTGTGTACCTATTGGTTAAGGGTGTCAACCCGGTTTTGTAGAAGTTCTAGTGACTTTACAGTTTATTGTTACTCATGTGGTGTTAACCATCTTTTTTGTATCCCAGGATTTTATCATGTCAGTAGTACATGTTTATTATATAAAGGACTCGAAAATCATTCGAGTTGTTACGTTCTTCTCAACTCAGACAAAGCTCAACATTTCAGACACAACCATTTCAATAAATTAGGGATTAATGGCATTAATCACATTTATTGTAAGGGTTTTGTTGTACTATGTCTTTTACTGTTAAACAGGGGTCCGCTATGATTTCTAAATCAATGTGTCATAATGCTCAGGGTGTGTCCTGGCCGCTCGCCAGGCGGCGCTGTAGTAATATTTATCATTCGGAAACGAGGCTTGAATGCAGCGCACTGCGAAATATGAATTGATATCATTGACTGTATTTTTTCCCGCCTCCGCCCCCTCCTCCACCATAGTTGTTCATCTCTTTGTTCCCCCCACCTCTGAGTTGTATGTATAGATTTGCTATAGTTTATCAATGTATATATTCGGTAATAAGGTCATGTGAATATTTTGTTGTTATCGTCACACCATGCAGTATTGTACAAGGTGCATTTATCAATGTTTTGTTGAGTATTCATGTTTGTGTGTACCTATTGGTTAAGGGTGTCAACCCGGTTTTGTAGAAGTTCTAGTGACTTTACAGTTTATTGTTACTCATGTGGTGTTAACCATCTTTTTTGTATCCCAGGATTTTATCATGTCAGTAGTACATGTTTATTATATAAAGGACTCGAAAATCATTCGAGTTGTTACGTTCTTCTCAACTCAGACAAAGCTCAACATTTCAGACACAACCATTTCAATAAACTATATTATATAGTAGCAAGTATTGTGTCCGACTATTATCAACAAAGGATGTCCGCTTTGGATCACTTTTGAACATGTTCTGCAAACAAGTTTAAAGTTGGAATCACTTTTAAAATCAGCCAAATTTAGCATTCTTTTTTGTCACGCAAACTTGAAAGTACATCTCGAGATAGTCGGGAATATATAGAAAATATGAACAGTTCGACAACAGATAGTCAGAAAATTGCCGTTGATCGTGCATGAAAACAGTGGATAGACAATGATCGGCCTGCCTACACTGCCGGTTGCCACAGTATCTAGACAAATACCAATGACGTCATCAGACTGTGTATTAGAACTCGCCCAAAAGGCGGGCCGCTTTTAGGAAAAAAAATGATGCAAATCTTGATTTGGAAACTCAATTTAGGCACGTAATACACATTTTCATAACCAAATTTGTACAATTTCTCATTCTATAAACAAAATAAAGCTATCGCAGAATGAATAAATTTTGTCAATTCTAAAAGTGATTATAGCTTTAAAAGGAGTTTAATGCAGTTTATCCACGGCACGGATAATTGAATTCATACTATGCTATAATTGTTAACAACAGAAACAGTTCAATATGTTTCAATATACACATCAAATAATACATAAATATACATGCGTGATTTCGTATTTCCTTTCAAATTGTTCTCCATGTATTACCTTCGTGTTCACGGCTGAGATCGGCGCCAAATTTCAGAAGGAACTCGACGACTTCGGGCGTACAGATCTCCAAGGCCGTGATGATGATCGGGCGCGGCATGAACTCCGCGTGACGGTCCCACGTGAAACCCACGTGGAAGAAGTCGTCGATAGTGTTCACTTTGTTCTGACCTTGAAGAATATTATTCAGTTGGAAAATTATGCTTTGATTATCTTATATATTCAAGGTGAACATTACTCCTGTTTCGATGTTGTTTCTTAAAGTCTCATTTTAACCTGGCCAGCGTTAAAACGTACAGAATATACATGTAGGTTCAACTAAAAACTCTTGTTATTGCGGTTAATCTTTCTACTCTATATGATACAAATAAATGTTATTTCACAAACCTTTCCCAAGCGCAAGAATGTCCATCATTTTCTTCAGGTCACATGCAAACGTAGCACAGACGAACTCGTTGATGTGTTCATACTCTTCCAGGAGCCGGACTATTTCTTTTCTCTTCATTGCTCGTGCCACGTCCAGCAGACGTCTGTCGCCCTTCTTGGTGTTCACTCGCGCCCAGGACTTAAGCCAGCGCTCCGCCTTAGATATCTCATTGTTCTGGACTGCGACAGATGAAAACAAATGAACAAATTTTCTAATACCATCAGGAAATGAAAGTACTCAAAACTTTTTAAAACGTATAAATCGTCCAATGGAATGTTTGATCTCGTGAGCACTAACTTCTTAATCTCTATCCGATCTCTCAAAAAGTTACTTGGCAGCCTGAATTATTGTTCCACACACAATTTATCGACATAACATATATTTACAAACATTGGGAGTCATATGAAACACCATCTGATACATATTTGCGTGTGCGTTATTTTTTTTCACGCAAAGCGTGAATTTGCGACATGAAAAATACAAGAGAATCCTACAACGAACGTTAGACTTTTATACGTGTGTGTACAGCATTACAAATATCAAACACTACTAGTCATGGACGTACCAGCCACCCAGAGTCCGGGCAGGTCGGCGATGCGGTACTTGTTGTCGTACACGAGCTTGCCCTTATCCTCATAGACCTCCTCATTGACCGCCCGACCGCGTGTATCCGTCAGGGACGGGTCTCCACCTGCGGGTGGTCACAGTCATTGGTTAGCGTGATGGTGAATGTACAGGCGTTCTATTCCTAGTTTGGAATTGGAATATATTTCTGAATGTATGCAATCAGCAGATCAGCAAGTCATATTTCTGTCCAGCTAGTTCATCGTTAATTGACCCAGTCACTTTAAAATTCAGACCGGGATTTACTCATCTTATTCGTGAACAACGTTTGAAAAAAGTTTGAGATATTAATGAGGACAATCATTTGATTTGTTTCAAGAAAGAAACAAGAACACAAACATACCAACTCGTATGACATGAGTCATTAGATTCTGATCCCGATTGACACTTGAGATTATGAGGGGCGTTCTTCCCTCGGCGTCCCGCGCATTGACATCCACTCCCGCCAGAGCAAGACGGTAAATCGCCCGTATCAGGAGCCGTGCCTTCTCCTCGTCCTCGGTCTTCATACGCGTGTAACGGTCGATGACGTAATGAAAGTAGTTCCAGCCAGTGCGTTCTGATTGGTGGCTTGTCACCGATACATTGACTTGTCCACGTTGAATAAGTTCCAAGGCATGTAGAAGGCTTTCAGTGGAGCCTTCTTCAACCTTTGCGTAAAATTCTGATTCTTCAAATGCATTTTCGTTGTCCTTTACTTTAGCTGCGGAAAAAACGAACGTACATTATATTTTCCGTATTTTTTTAAACATATTATTAGCTAGAATCATTATCAGCTACAGGCCGAGACCCATCAGTAGGCCTACTTGAAATTATGGAGAAATGGAATGTCAAGGACCAATAAATTTCATGTGCATGATGCAGTGTATAATGTCATTTCTCTATGGCATAATGTCTATGTAGGCCTATTCAAGAGAGTAAGTTGAGGTACTGAAAGTTCCTATGAAGTAGCCTACATCCATGACCAATGACAAGCATACAGGACAGAGAAGACGCCATTGTGAGGGAAATGAGTGGGACCATCAAAATATTAGAGTAATAAATGGCGTTGTTAAAATACAGGTACGGAATAGAGCTCTGACTACAGAGATCGTCATTTCGAGTTGAGAAGAATGCTACGCATATTAGATATAAAATATTTTAGTCGACACTATGCTATAAAAAAATTTTGCTGACAAAAACTAAACCACTAAAGCGTTTTAGAACATCGAAATCCCTCCTCATAACGAAGGCCCAGTACCGCCCCATATACGTACATAAGTAGGTACCACCTTCATACAACAAATCCTCGCTGTCGCCTGTACACCCCCGCAGGAACTTTGCCACGTGCGTGCAGACCTCCCCCAGACCCTCGACCGCCACAACCAGAGGCATCGGGACATCCAGGGCCTCGTCCGCCTGGCCTAGGTCAGCCTTCCCTGCAGCGGATGAAGATTCATACGTATTTATGAGCAACTCGTATAGTGTTCAGCAAATGCCAATTTTGCTATGCCAAAATCCAATCATTCGATAAACCTATAAAATAACCTATAAGTTGCCATAGACCTGCCAACGTTCTAATCATTGAAACAATTGGGGGAGAATCCGCAATTTCATTTCTAGACCAACGTAGCGACAAACTGAGTTTCTATTATACTAGTGTGGGGTTTCACATTAATGGCTTTTCATATATAGTCCATAGTTACATCAGTTGCACCAGAACAATTGTGGCATACAGTAAACAATACATAAACTATAATACATGTATGCATATACTAATCGAACCCACCTGAGCGCTGTAAGTCCTTCACACGTGGTAAGTCCCCGGCCAAGGCGTGGCACGCCAGCTCGCTCGTGTGTTCGTACTTGGCTAGCAGCTTAATCAGGTGCACGTTCGCCGTCTCCTCCGCCATTGACTTCAGCGTCTTGTTACGGCGGACGTTGACGCGACACCAAGAACGTAACAGCTTCTCCACGTACAAAACGTCCTCCTTCTCGACTGTTCGTGGGGTGGATGGATGGAAGAGGAGAGGGTTTACTTAGGGGTCAAGCAAAGGCAATATTGAGGGATTGGCAAAAACTGTTTCCCTTGGGTTTTGAACTACACGAAACTTACATGACAGAAAGGGTGTAGGAGTTCGTTACATATTGATGATGTACAACTGGTGATTCGTTTATGAAATGTAGTTTTCAGTGTGTTTATTGAGGTTGCACTATATTGTTTTATTTTGAATATCCGACCTGCATTCCAGAGCCCGGATTTGGCCGAGGTTTGACCTTTGACAATGATACACTTGTGGTTGAGATAAGTGTGGATAACTCGACATTTCTTCTTGTTCTGTATGCATGGATCCACACCTGATGACAATAAAATAGCATTGTAGACTTGTACAAATTCTATGTACACTAACATTCTGCCAACTTTATTTAAATAACAGAACATACACTTGTGAAGAAATGTTAACTTTGAATTATACAATTTTAATTTTCTAGTATGACACCCACCTATACGGATCAAATGCGAGCAGAGAACATCCGCGTGTGGTTTCAAGCACGCGATGTGTAAGCTTGTGTTGCCATGGTGATTTTGTGCGTTCACGTTGACTCCCCTAATCGCTAGCCTATAGATAATTGGTATAAGCGGCGTTAATTCTTTATATCGTCTGTGAACCTCTGTTGCCTGGCTGACCACGTGGTGCAAGTATGTCCCTCGATCATGCGTTGACCTCTGACGTAATTCCGCCTCCGGTAGTTTGCCGACCAATCGCCAGGCCTCGCGCAAGGAATGCCGGGAAGCAGTGGATATCAGTCGATACAAGTCGGTTTCTTCGAGTTCGACAGGGCTAGCTCGGTCCTGTACAGGGAAATTATGCTTTAAAATATATCTACTAGTATTACAGATAATGTGTCAATTCATCGAAATATACATCTGTGAACGGCTTACAGTTCGGCTTGAAGTTCAAGTAGATGCAATAATTAGTGTGTTTAATTACAAATAACAATAATGGCTCATGAATGTTAAATGAAGCGAAGTGACTTTTCCAACAACGTGATTGTTAACTGCACTCTTCCCTGTGACCTGTGTGTTTGACGTTCAATGGGGAAGTGAATGACTCAACGCACTGCACCATACCACTTTCCAGTCTTTTGGGGAAGTGTTCGGACGATTTTTTTACCGACTGATTGCGCAACGTTTGTATTCATACGCGGTTTCGCCACATGCAGGAAAGGTTTGGTATTGATTGGTGTCGGATTCCGTCGTTGTTAGCGATTTACATGTCTGCATATTAGTATGTCAATATTTCTCTTTCACTGGGAGTAGTTCTAATAGTGGTATCAGACGAAAAATATCAATAATATGACTATTCGATTGACTGCAACCAGAAATACATAAGAAGTTGTATGCTGCAACTCAATTCGTCACCGTATGAAATAATATCTATGAAACCAACGACTATCTACTACTATTGACTGACTTTTGACTGATAGCGAACTTGAATCTGGAATATCATATAATTGACTTCTTAGACAACAACTTGCAATGTTCCACAAGATAAAATGTATCAGAGGACTGACGCCAAAAAAGTCTTAATTTAATTAGGCTAATTGCATGGTATAGTTATACCATAAATCAATTACAGTGAGCTGCAACTCCCTACGGAGATTATAAATGTACGATATATTGAACTGCGGACAAAACAGGAGCCATTTACGGCGTGTTGCTTTCACAATTGTAATCAATGGATTCAAATCATGCAACCGCGGGCATGAAACGTGAACCACACTTGGTAATATGTCAGACATTCTCCTGGAACGTTTGTTTACGCATGACAAACAAACTGAAAAAACGCGGTAAATCGTGATTTAGTTTTTCATTGGATATTACATTTGCCTTATCGATCAAGAAATCGATCTGTTTTGCTTTTGATCAGCAGGCAGAGCGATGAACGGTGCAATGAACATCATTGGGCGGAAACTGCCGAAGTGGAGCGCGTGCTCCGAAAATTACCGAACCGGAAGTGACCGGATTTTGCCGAACGATCAGGAAAGAAACGAATGGGTGACGTAATAAAATTGCAGATTATGTCGTATCGATTGCGGGGTTAACCACCGGCTAAATGTGGGAGTTACGGTGCATAAATGTGAATGATTGTGCAATCATTGATTGAAAATAAAAGCGGCGGAGAACATAACCGGTAAACTCAAACAACACTTGCCATATTCGGTGACTATTTTTTATGATACCGTTATATTTAGCATCCATGTGGTTTATCTGTTGAGTCACATGATAGAAAACAATTATAGGCCTATAATATTAATATGCGAATCGCTCATTTTTAAACATTCGATGCCGAAACCATAGATAGAATAATATACCAGTATTTGTAGTCTATTTGTTCTATATGTAACAGGCGTGTATCATATCAGCGTGCAACATTCACATTAAATATATCCAACTCTCCAAGTAAACACCGAACAACACATCCATATGCGATGTCGGAAAAAAACCCACTAGAATTTACATTCCCAACGAACCGAATCAGCCGTGAAACTCGAGCCACTGAACAGGCTAGGAATCAATATCTGAACTAAATTACAATTCCTCTGTATTTGATCAGCGCAGAGAAATGTAATAATGGGGAGGCTATCAAGTAAATAACGCTTGGTGTGTAAAGCTATTGGAACGAGACACGGCTTGGTCGATCAGCAAACATGGCAGCCTTTCAACCCTGAAATATGCCAACATTACCGGTTCATGTAGATCGAAACATGCACAATAACAATTTATTCTTTATCACATCTACCGGTATATTTTATATTCAACCTGTAGCTGTTGTTTGATAGCAACAAGGTGTGACAAAGCGATCATTTTACATCCTTGCCGACCTTTGGGTTATATAAAAATAAGAAATCGTTTTCGTCGGCACGAAAAAAGCGAATTGTTGCTACACATTTGCTGCTAGATTGTTGTGATTCAGTCACCTCCCAAGTCATATATTATTTAAGGGTGCCAATCGTCCTATATTCCTAACTGATGGTTTACACTTATATAACGATATTGAACATCTGTAAATTTGGCATATGCAACGTTCAAATGTTTACAATTGCCTTGATACCGATGTAATTTTCCCATCCCATAACAAAGTGGCGCGGAAGATTATACTGTGCTACTTGTGAAGTAAAGACAGCAAGTAAAGAGGCGTACAAACACTCGATCCATGCGAAGAAAACGACACATATATACAAACAACTGAATTGCTCAACAAACTTACCATTTTAATATTTAGAAGGCGGCCCACAATGCGTTGGAAGTTCTTTGACAGTCCGGTATGGCTACAAATCCATGGCAGTCATTGTTAGTTTATTGTCATCCGCACAATGTAAGAGATACATGAGCCTCACAATTATCCTATTCAAGATATGGACCATGCAGTCATATATAATTAAATGAGTGGCATTCAACGTGATATATCCAAGTTTTCGCTTCGTTTCTAGTGTATACACCCGTTGAAATCCATTAGCAGGAGATATCCGTGAGCTCGATCACAGGTAGCCAATCACCTTATCTACATATCGGTTCAACAATGCGTGTAATAATGGTTGTTTTGTGACACTTTTAAAGGCCAGCACTTGATATCTATCTTCGTCGTATAAATTGACAACACTCAAAGCGGGCTATATTCTGTATTGGCCACTCACTCAACAAGCCAGTATTGGTTGTTGATCACGATAATTCACGGGCTGGAACCCCTGGGGTTATCGCGAATTATTGCCCTCATTCGTGACGACATCGTTTGTTAATGTACATTTCTTTCTACCCAATTTATAAATTGCTGGCAAAAGGCAATTCTTCAATTTTTCGACTACTTAGAAACGGAAATGTCAGCAGTCCTTTTTTCATTTTATCCTAAAAGCACCATCTTTTCAAGTTATCGTCAAGAACTGGACTTAGCCTTAAATAATCCACTGTCCTGGTGTTGTTGAAATGTCCCAAATGTTGATGGCAGGTAGTCAAATATTTTCCGATACCCCGGCAATCAGTGCCTGTGCTCTGGCCTCACACAGAAGAAACCGCCTGCCGTGTCCAAGACCGTAATCAATGAGTAGACTCGGGTTTCTTTCGTTCCGTCAAGGCAGGGGGTTAATATTAATCTCTCTGTATACCTCTTTCACCGACCGACGACGCCTGATCGAATATTACTGTAGATGTTCCTTTGGGTCTCGCGTTGGGCGCTCTGTTGCATGTGCTATGGTTGATAATAACGACGACTTTTCACGTCAACGCAGCAATATATAATAACGATGGTAATAACAAACACTGAAGCTCTCCGAAGTTCGCAGACTGGTGTTATTATATCGAGCCGTGATTTACTAGTACAGTGATTTCAATCCTGCCTTGCTGTCACCGTTCCTTATGGTATTATGTCCCTCTTCTCCACGTCAGTGGCCGGTGGTAGTTAAGGTAAACAAACTTGTGCGTTACTTGGCGCTCCGTGCTTAAAACTGGCGGTTAATCTAAATCCTAACTGATATCTCGATCTCTCGGGCGAAATGCGAGACAAAGCGTGTCACAGTGAGGACAGGCGAGTTGTTTTTATTGGTTGTCAGTATAGAATCTCGGGTAAAATTACTGATAAATTCATATTTTGACGGGCGCCAATACAAGGAATAAATAGTTATTAAGTTGGTGTTTCGGACACGTTCCGAACGTTAATCGGATTAGACGAGGCACATTCAAGGCAATGATGTATATGTATTACATGTTTTAATAAATCACGAAATGCAACGATATAGTTGTTGTATAACGCACAAAATTGTTATCATAACACTCTGGAATGCATGCTTAAGTTGCTATCATTTCATATTTCAGTCAACACGTTTTACGATTCTCTGTTTGGCTCTAGTTGCCCTGAATGATTAATGCATCTTACCGTGTTATTAATGCATCTTAATATAACCGTGTTATTAATGCATCTTACCATCTCACCCACGATAACAATTGTATCCCGCTTGAAATTAATAAATAAGGGTGATAATTCTAGACTTTCTCTCCCTTGAAATCCGTTATGGGATTACTCTACCGATATCCATTCTAGCAATACACGGTACAAGGTATGGTTAAACCCAATTTTTACATGTAAGGTACCAAACCTAAAGCCCGAATTCGGTATTAAACTGCCTTTGTAATTTCATATATTCATGACAGAATTCTATCTTTTTTATGTATAGAGATGTGATGCATGAAATCGCACGAATGTAGGCCCAAAAGGCAAAAAACACTTTTTTGCTCAAAATCTATTCATTAACTTTCTCTTTATTTCTCTTTAATGTTCACGATATTATGTAATGGAATGCCTTGAATGGCTCGAAAGGTCCGAAATGTTCTACCAAAATGACCCAAAAAGGCCTGAAAGGCACAAACTGGCCTCTGTAGACAACACGCTCGTAGATAGAGCTTGGATTATGGACATATAGGAGGTCATTTATGTCGGATACGCTTGTTATCTTCACTTGATGCTACATGACCTTGAATGATGAATCTCAAGGTCACTCAATTAAGATGACATTTGAGTGGTAAAACCGAAGGTCACTTTCGATATGAAATGTGTAAATTGGGTTCCGTGTACAACATGGCTGTATATAGAGATTAGGTTTGTGTTTTGAACATAGAGACTTTGTTGGCGACTTTGAAGTGGACCTAAGATGACCAGAAGGACTCGTGTGACATGAAATGTGTAAGGTGGTCTCCACATACACAGCGACTGCAGATAGAGCTTGAGCTTGTATTATGAACATAGGTGGTCATATGATGTGGTTACTATGATGACCTTGAACCTACAGTGAATCTGATAGGTCAAATCAGTAATTTTACTGAAACAATGTTTTCTGTCCAGCAATGTACATTTCTCCGATAGACATTTCTCAGCTCCGGGCTATTTTTTTCTCAACCAATTTGAAAATTAAACGAAAGTGCCTCGTTGGTATAACTCCCAGCTTTCTGCAGTATGAAATTCTGAAGATTTCGAACATCACAAGTCTCACATGGCCCACTCAACGACCCCTGAGGAGGCAAGGAGATCGTGTCCATTGCTCTTTCACGGCAGTGCCTCGTTCTACATGCCAAGACACACTGTCGAAAAAGTTAGGGCAACACTTCAAAGTCAAGAACGATTCCCCAGCAACCACTTCGAATATTTTGGTGATGCGCTGAAATCTTGAACTAGCGTTACTCTAATTTATTATATTAATCCAAGTCTGGACTGATAAATCTCCTCTGTGTTATATGTGTTATATTCCTCTGGAAATGGTAATAGTGGTATAAACTGTTCATGGATAACCATTGGTTTAAAATACTAATTATGCTCCAAAATTGATACTTTATGGGTTATTTTGACCCAAAAAAATATCTTGCAAGGTTTGAAAATATGCCAAAGTTTGGAGCCTTCCCATACATTCAGTAATAGCTACCAAATTTTCCCAAAAATGGGATCCTTAAAATACTGAATTTAAATTGCATGGCATTCATTCTTGAGTGGCATAGTCATAGGTCAAATTTAATGAAAAGTCAACCTTAACTTAAGTTACGCCTTTTTGCTATCAATGTCTTTACAATATAGACCCCGATCACCCATACGCAAAAAGGTGTTGAGGGGATTTCGCACTTGAACTAGTTCAGTACTAGTAGATGCCTAGAAACGAAATTACCGGCCTGAGCAACATCATGTACGGCTAATTGCAATATTGCCACCATCCGTCATTTTTTCTAATTTTAAAGCTACATTAAAGCTACATGTATGTATATACTATGTGTTGTATACTGTATACATGCATACTATGTGTTGAAGAATCCATTTCCGGCATCATTTTGCTCGTTGGGGGATTATCCTAAGCTTAGAAAGGCATACTCAAAGTCATAAAGTCCCACCGTTGGCATTGAGTGTGTTGCTGATATCCGATTCAGTGAAGCATTAATTATGCCCTACCGAGTGATACATTGAATAAAAAAATTCCTAAGTTGTTAGACTCCCAATACACAACACAGAGAACTATACATTATAATGTCTGCAAGAGATGTATCTACTCTGCCTGTATCCATGAAGAAACTGGAGATGGAATTTATGATTGAGATCAACATTTCTCCTAACAAGAAAGTAAATTTCGTTGTTGTATCTGACTGCACGACAGTGTATATTGTGACATGGAATGAACTGCAAAATACAGCTCGACCGACGTGACATCAATCAATGATCTTTAAACTCTAGCAATTATTGCATTATTCTTTCCATTTTGAGATTGAAAATGGAACAATTTAGTGTTTATTTATTATTGGTTAACTTGTAACCATATGTAATTATTGACAAGTATAATTCCCATAAATCATTCATACTTAGCACTTGAGGCAGTGGCTCAAGGACGACAAGTAACACATATCATGGCCCATCCATCCACCTGATGTGGAAGAACAAGTATTCACTGCACCAAACAAATTCAGTGGCTCATGGCTTGTCTGCTGACTTGTAACCGGGAACTTAGTCCGTGTTGGAGGGTAGCCAATGGCTAGTGGACTCCTTTGGTCATACAGTGACGTCACGCGACACGAAGATCTTCTAATTACGTCCTCCTCCCAAAAACTTCGAATACACTGACTGAAAATAAGTCAAGTTCATTAATACTTTCAAAATGTTTGACTCATAACTCCCCCCAAACTTCATTCACAGACATAAGAAAGATTAATGGCTACACTATGTGACCAACACCATACTGAGCAGAATCATCACTGAAGATTATGATGCACGAAGAGAAGTTGCTCAGATCTAGAACCCCACCTAGACAGTCGTCATTATTTCGAACACTGGAACACCAAAAACACAGTGAACAGGCTTCAATATGAAAAAGAGTCCGAGTTAATTCCCTTAGGGTTGCCATGGTGTTGGATCAGGTCGTATATGATAAAAGAACAGAAAACACCTGGAAATATTGTGAAAAATATTCTGTGATTCTTTGAATGGCTAAATGTACAACCGAACATTTTATATGTGTGTTCACAATTTTCACGATGTTAGTGATGAATTTTAGCAAATCCAATCTTCATCTTGCTTTTCCTCGTGTAGGGGCATTGGAAACGAATGACACCCACGTACTCACCCATCCCGACCCCACCCCCCATCCACCGCCAGAACCCAAACTATTGAGCAAGTTGTGAAGCAATGTCCATAGTATCCCACAATAGCATGCAGTTATATCCGTGCTGGATCACAAACGAACTCGTCGCCGTCAATAAATCTAGACATATATGTTATTGCTTGCACTCGTGTTTATGCAAGGTAACGTGGTTCGGACACGGTCACACCAGTAACAAAACTTATCTCTGGCAAATACACCTTTGACCTCTAGCGAACAACTCTTCGCAATACTGTCACCAGTTTGTTGCATCTTGATTGCCAAAATCGTTGGGCGGATTGCTACTCAAAGAACTGATAATAGGTGAGTTTTATTTTTCTCATGCAACAAAAATATGTGATGATTTTATCATAAAATATGATGGCAAAATATCATCTTAATGATAAGATGCATTTTACTTATGGAACATGTCTTTATACCGAGTTAACAGTTACACCTAAAAATAATATACATGTACAGAGATGTAATATAGCATACACAAAATAACAAAATGTTGTACTTCACACTAGAATGGTGCTCCCCATTATATAGTAAAGATACATTCAGAATCATTGTTTTCACGACACGGTTTTATGCCATGGTTCATGATGGTTGATGTCAACCAATTCATAATACGAGTGTTTGAAACTATGATTCACCCCAACCTGCGACCAGAACACGTCAACACGATGTCTGCCATTGACAAGGGCATAGAACGATTTTTCTGGGATGCGGATCGGGATAGGAGCGGATCCCTGTCACTGATTGAGCTCCGCGCCGCTCTGGCTAGGAACGGATACGTTATGACTGACGCTCAGTTTAAGGTACGCTATGACGGAAACACGAATCTAGACAAAACCGATTAAATAGTTTGGGAGAAATGTCAAGATATATGTTTATTCTCCTTAATTTCGACAACGACTTAGATTACATATGTAAATATTCCAAGGATATTTTTATCGCTAATTTAATCACGAAAATCAGTTATAATAATAAAATTTATATTGATACGTTTAATTTAACACAAGCTCGCAGAGTGTTTTACTCACAGTGAGACTTCCGTCCACCCTGACCAGTGAACGTCTCCAGACCGATATTGCTATAGATCAACCGCTAGGTGGTGCTTGTGTCAAATTAAACGTACCAATATTATGATCCCAAGCTGAAGTTGATTAATCTGTTCGAATAAAATTGAGGTCATTGGAATACTGTGAAAAATCTTGACCTCGCAGCAAAAGTTCTCGGATTTTGACCTGGATGGAGATGGACTGATTTACTTTCACGAGTATCTCAGGGGTATGGGAAGATCTGAGAAAGATGTTTTCAAGTAAGCTAAGTCTAGAGTATGCGGCACTTCATAAAGCAACAATTAGACCGTGTACCTGTTGCATTTTCAACTCATCTTTCATTGTCTTTTCGAATTATTCTTTTAAGTCATTTGTTAATCTCTTGCAAGCACATGATCTCATTGTACAATGATACATGTGCATCGAATACCTTCATACATATAACAAAAAGGAAAACACTCATCATGATGATGATTATTTTATTGCCAATAACAAATCATGATTCAGGGTTGATAGACTATCACTGTAAATACAAATTGTAATTTTGTGTGCATGTGTTTGATTCGAATTTCAGATACAAACAAATCGCTCGAGTTTTCCGGCTGTTCGACAGCTCTGGGAAGGGTTACATCACCCGAGATGATATCGATAAGATGTTTACAAGACAAGGACGTGGACCTTTGAGCAGGCGACAACTCGACAACATCATGCTCCGTGTTGATACCGACAAATCTAACCGCGTGGAAATGGATGAATTTATCGCCATATATGACAACATGAAATAATTTGTGTTATTTATCTACTTGGGTTGGTCCACCGCGTTCTGGGACACAGATATCGTGTCGGCCCAGGAGGGTTGAAAAAAAGATGACTATATCTCCACATACATGACATAGTATTTAAAGGAAAGGTGTATTTAATATTGATATTCATTATTTTGTTGTTATTCATATAATATGCCTGTTGATGTGAAACTGATCTCGAGGCATAAAAAATCAGTCCGTATATATCCATTATTAAAAACATTTTACATATAACCTCCACACAAATTATCACAAGAATGATTGTTGTTCTTTTAAAATGAGGGACATTTCACGGATGTTCTAATAATGATTGTATTTTAGCTGAACTGTTGGCTTTGCAATAGCTTGCCATTAAAACATTCATACCTAGTTTTCCGAACCTTTTTTTAACACATTTGCACTTTCTTCGAATTAAAACGAAAGAAAAGTGCGCAATCGAACGAAGAACAACATTTTTGCAATAGGGCTATCTTTTGTTTTGTATACTGAACATATGGTCTGATAGACGAGGGGCCGTCCGTCGTTCACATTTTTACAAGTTTACGATCGAATTTTTCAGAACTTGAATTTCGCACAAAAATACCTCAAACGCGCTAGGTATTCCCTCTTTTTTACTTTTCAAATACTAGTACAGTTGCATTGTAGATATCAGTGCATTCGGTTTCAAATTTCAGATACGACTGTTGGAAGGAGCGTTGAAGTTTGCGAAGCTACGATCAATAGAGGTCTACACGAGACCGAATGATTCAACGGTGACGTTATGCCGTTGAAAGCCCCATCTATCGACGGAAGCATGATAGTTTCGCCACAACATTGTTACACAATACACAATCTGACAGCACCATGGACGTGATGAATTTGGAACAGACTATCTTGAAGTTATATGACATCGGCGGCCTCAAATTTGGGGATTTTACGATGCGAACTGGTGAAAAAACACCCGTGTATATAGACATGAGGCTTATATGGACGTATCCACAGCTTGTTGTAAGTTGTAGGCCTATGTATTCGTTTTACCACAGCTGTTCAGCATACGACAGCCTAGATATAAAAATGTTCTTCAATTTAAGTCATCTGACATTTGTCACGTGGGTTAAATTTCACTGGTTCACTATTTAGGCTATAACGGTTGAATGTGAGCACTGCTATTGCTTGATCCCAGCACTGCTACTGTGTTAGCGACTAACAGTATTAGACTAGATACACTATTATTATATACCTGCGATGTTATTCGTCTGCATAACCCTGTTTGTGCCATGTGGTTTGCACCCAGTGTAGAAAATATAGCTTCTATAGATACGTATTTACACAATGTAGGCCTAGGTCGCTGCCACCGCGGGTTGAAACGAATCGATACCATAGCGCCCTCGGCGGAAATAAAAGGCTTTCGCAAAGTGAATTTTGGTATAGTAAACCCACCATGCCCATTAACAATGATTAATGTTCGCTGTACTTTTTAATTTGGCAGGTTTCGCGCTTTGGCCAAAATCTTTAATAATTACATGAAATTGACGTAAAAATAACCAAAACATAATACCCCCATCATACCAGGGCCCGATCTCACTACGCCCGTTCTGCGCTCATCGAGCGTGGTTGAATCGTATAGCACGCAGGATGATCGCAGTTTGGTCTTCTATGGACGTATAACGAGCGCCATCAATCTTGGGGTGGTCACCGTGACCGTGGAGAGCGTGGCGAAATTTTGAACATGTTGAAAAAAATCGTGGTACCAGCGTGGTGAAAAGTGAGCGCAGTGGGGGTGCACTTTCAGCGTAATGAAAACGGGGTGGGCTCCGTGTGGTCGCAAATTGATCGTGATACGAATTTGATGAATGCAGGGTGAGCGTGTTGGGATCACGAACATTGGGTGGTCCGTGAAAGCACGATATTTGTACGATTGCAATACGTCCTTACAATGCCCTTCCTGCGCCCCCGGAGATGCGCCTGCGATGCTATCCTGCTCTCGCCAAGATCATGATGCGTCGCTGATACGCTTAGCACTTTCGAACAACGATTATTATACGCCCACCATGCCCTGACCACGGTCAAACTACGCTCTAGCACGCTGGGAGTAATCTCAAACAATTTGCGGGTATGAAAGTAGAAGATGCACTCCCTGTCAAATTGTTTATGTCAACGTGCAACATGGAGGAGGCCACACTATTGAGAGCCATATTAGTACAGAGCCAAATCGAACTCGATTACCAAGCCCTCATACTAATGAGGAGGATGAGAAACAGAAAACGAAGGTCTTGCTGGGTGCGTCCGTGGCTTTCCGCAGAAAGACGACTTCTCATAATAGTCATTATGATCGCCTTCTTGCCGAACTTCGCATCGAAGATCAGCCGTCTTTGTTCAACTACTTGAGGATGCCTGCTGAAATGTTTGATGAGCTGCTGAATCGGGTTGGGCCCAGAATCCAGAAGCAAGACACTCGATACAGGAAAGCACTTGAACTTGGACTGAAACTTGCAGTAACGCCTCGCTTCTGGTGACAAATATCCATCACTCCAATTTGACTTCAGAGTGGCCCGTAACACAATATGCCTGTTTATTCCAGAAGTATGTCAGGCTATTGTAGAAGAAGACGAGGTCATTTCGTGTCCTAACACATCAGAAGAATGGCGGGCAATTTCCGAAGATTTCCTGAGAAAGTGGAATGTGCCACATGCCTGTGGGGCCATCGACGGAAAACACGTGGCAATTAAATGTCATCCAAACTCTGGAACATTGTATCACAACTACAAAGGCTTCTTTTCATTGGTGCTCATGGCCTTGGTGGACGCTAACTATAGTTTTTTTGTGGATAGACGTGGGTGGACACGGTTCTCAGTCTGATGCTCAAATCTACAACTGCTCGGAGCTAAAAGACTGTCTGGAAGATGGATCCATTGGCTTCCTAGATCCTGACCCCATGCCGAACGGTGACAGGAACATGCAGTACTTCATCCTAGGGGACTTCATCCTATGAGAACATATCTCATGAAACCCTTTGCTCAGCGCGGCAGGACAAGGCAAGAAATGATCGCTAACTACAGGTTTTCTAGAGGGAGACACGTGGTGGAGAATGCTTTCGGTAAACTGGCGCAAAGGTTTCAGCTCCTGCTGACAACCATGCAGCAAACTACCGAGATAGCGAGACTCATCATCGAAACATGTGCCTGCCTTCATAATCTGATGAGGAAAAGGTACCCTGGCCTCCAGAATGCACAGCTTGACACGGAAGACGAGCATCATGACATCGTACCAAGACACTGGAGAGAAAACGCGAACATGCACGATGTCAATCAAGTGAATGGGCCAAACCGTGACACCGTGGTCGCAAAGAAGCAGAGGCAGTATCTGAAGCTCTACTTCAATAGTTCCGCAGGATCAGTGCCATGGCAGGATCGAATGATACAGTGAAGCTGGATTGATCACCTGTACGAATAGACTTTGCTACTGTAAATAACGTTGAAATATTTTTGGTGTTACTCTGCGTGACATTTGGTACTAATGTAATAGACGTGGAATCAATACCCAGTATCAAGTATTCCGAGCAAACAAAACAGGGTCCGTTATCCAATCTCATAGTCCGGGGACAGAAAGTCATATCAGGCATACGAAGTGAGAGAAAACAAAAATGACAGGGAAACTCATGAACCCCCGTAAATGGCCATCAGGAGGTGAAATCAGGTGTTCCGGAAAGAGTGAGCATTTCCTGCCCCACTAGTGGCACCCGTCATGAATTCCCCAAAATTAACATGAAAATAGATCTAGTTGCATGGCAGACATGGATTTGCTGTATTTATCAACCAGATCATGATGACGTCCATAGAATTTCTTAAACGCAGCGATAAGTCTTGGTAAAACATATCCTTGTCGTAGCAGTTTAGAGACTAGCTGGGCACTTCGATAGACAAAGTCCTCATATTTGCAACTAGCTCTGGAATAGCGTATAAGTTGAGAAACAAACACACCATATGCCGGTGACATAGGAATGTTGCTGCTTAGAAAAGGGAAATTGACTATGGAAAAATTGAAATCATCACGTTTGTCATATAATCTAGTTGACAGGTTAGAATCATTATCAATCTCCAACCTCAGGTCTAGATAGTTGGAAAAATTAGCGGATTTTTAATACAAATAACTCTGGACTATTGGTGTATTTCTTCACGAGACATTTAATGCTACAACGATGGAATATTGGTGTGTTTCTATATGTGAGATGTAGAGCCTGCCATTTGTTCAATAATTTTTTTTTTCAAACATAGCTAATGTCGAATGAACATGTCATTTCAGTAGCAGTAAATCGGGAATATATCATCAGGAACATGAACCGTATGAATTTGTCGATGATATGGTAATATACATGTAGTAAACTTATAAGCACCATAATTTTGATTATTACTTGACTGGCATTTTTTTTATTAATTGCTTTTGGTCAACTCGGGTCACGTGTCCACTGTCCAGCCATATCAGGGTGCATTGCTTTCCACATTCTGGAAACTTATATGGCTCAACCATAAAAAGTTGTATGGTTGCGAGCCAATCAGCGTGCACGAACCTGGGACTGTACGGATTCCAAACATTCGCATACTGTGATCTTTTTATTTTAAAAAACTTTCAAAACTGGGCGTTAAACTACAACAAAAATATTCTGTTGTCTGGGAATGACATTTCCAATTTAACCTCAAATTCATTTCTCACCAATTGTTTCAGAGCAATTATGCAAGTATTTTCATTTGAACGCAATTTTCATGCACACGAAGGCAAATCACAGATTCATTTGTGCAACAAATTAACCGTCTTTCGACGCGTGTATCAGTCGCACTACGAGCTTGCTCGGTGCGTGGTTGTGAGCGTGAGGAGCGTTGTTTGATCATACTACCATCAGCGCGGTCGCAATGAAGACGTGGTGAGCACGCTGTAAGCGTGATGCAGGCGTGCTGTTGGTCGTGGCATAGAGCGTGATAAAAGCTTGTTGTCCGCAGTGAGATCGGGATAAAGACGTCCTGGGTCGCACTATTGGCGTGGGAGCTCCTAAAATAAACAATTGACCCCGCTCCCACCACGATCGATCCTTATCTTTGAGCGTAGTGCGAGCGCAGTGAGATCGGGCTCTGGTGTGATGGGGGCATTACGGTTAGCAAACAGTCAGTATTTCAAAGACGCGACCATTGATGGGGACGAACTTAAACAAAACAGGTATGTACAAAATAAAGTAGTTAGCTTATAAATACAAAATAGGGGGCCTATAGTGATATACTGGAAGGCTGCCCAGAAGGTCAGGGTTGATATGACCAATTATTGGCTGCATTCAAATCAATGTTAAATTGGGCAACTTCGGGTGTGCGTTTCACCTTTCCAAAAAAAAATTAGGGCTTAACGGTTGACAGGGTGTGATAGTATAATCATAGTACTTCAATAAAATCTAGGTCACTATAGAGCATGATAGTACCAATTTTGCATAAAATGACGTTGAACAGGACGCCTGTCAATTTAGCTCGTTTTCAGATCGCAATTGCCGACATAGCATACATTCAGCAAAACCTTTCTCTACTCCAAATCCCGGGAAATATCATCGGAATTTTTGCTTTTCCCAAAACCAGACTTCCACACGCGCAAAATAAACCAGCACGTGGATCAATATCGCTTCGCGTTGTCTCCCTAGGCAACCATACATCTGGCGAAATGACGTCACTTAAAACGGAATCCTCAATGTGTGAGGCATCCCCAGGTCTATTCCTGGCTTCTACCCTTCAGCCCTTGCTCAAACACATGTGCGGCATGCGATTACTGGAGAAAGAAGATGCGTCGGTCATGTAACGTATCTATACCTAATGCACACAGACAAACATACATGCATGTAGGCTATAAATGATCCGATGTATGCATAGACCTAACCTATCCTTTACGTATGCTACCATAAGCCCTGTAGCTAGTAGAGATGATCTTGACTAAGGTGGACCAAAAATTACTCTACATTTGTGATTCTGACATAGTGTTTCATAGTTCTCAAAACAGCTGAAAACCACGTTTTCATTTGCATGTATCTGTCTCTTATGGGTTTCTGATGCTATATAGTAGGTCTTACATCAGAATATCAGGCTGTTATTCACATGAGAATGATAAATGATTGAGATAATCTACTAGTATACCTATTACATGTATGTGTATAGTGTACTAATAGATCAATTACTAGAATAGAAACTCTAGGAACTATTTCCTGTAGTTCATGTTACAAGGTACATGTATGTAAATCTAAAAGTTCTACTTAAACAATATTCAGTTAACTCGCATGAAACTAACTGTACCAACGAAATGCGTATTCACAAATAACATACCCGTTATATATAATTTCAAAATATGCTAGTAAATTCATTTTGAAGTTTTATTCAAAACAACCTGCAATATAGTAATAGGAGGAAAGTCATACGTGCTGAATCTAGTCAACTTTCGTGAAATCACATGGTTAAAATACGATACATTTACAATTTATAAAAAAACATACGTCACTGAAAAAAACAAGAAAATGCATCATAGCTGCCCAAGAACCAACATCGCCTGATGAAAAAAAATTCTATGTTGCTTTAGGCACTTGCTATAACTGCATATATAACTATATTTTCTTTGCCTTATATTACACACAATTTATTTTTGCATTTCAATATTACAGTACCAGGGAATCCACCATGCACGAATAGGACTTATATAGAAGTCAGTTTATTCATACGAACATCTCCCGAAATTCAGATAACCCTATGGTGGTGTCCTAATTTCATTCAAAACGTATATATCTGTAATGACAATACATCAATACTTTACACATGGTATTACACATTTATTTGCCATTTCCTAGCAGTTCGTGCTTTCATTGTGTCTCAATTTGATATGTGATGACAAAGTGATACCAACAACAGAGAAACATAATACCAGTACTATAATGTTTACTATAATGCCTTACTGTGACTAGGATTTCCCAGCAACAATGGGCCAGATGAATCTCACATATAACATCCATACAAAATTCTGTACAATTTTGCTATTCGTTGCCATCCAAGCTGTACCAGCTTCCATCACATCTATTACTAGTATATGAGTTCCTTAAATGCAAACAATGGTGGATATACACGTATAATAGATTGTGTATATGAACTATTGACAACATGTCATGATGATGGTCATTAGTGTTTATATTTTTTTAAGAGTTCTGATCTTGATTCTGGACATGACAACATAAAAGTATCAACTCTCTGATGAAGTTGGTCTTGATGCAGCCGAGACAACCGAGACGGCTCGCAGCCGGAGTCCCGGAGCCTCCCGAACAGCCCTTGCAGCCGAGACTACCGAGACGGCTTGCAGCCGGAGTCCCGGAGCCTTCCGAACCGCCCTTGCAGCCGAGACAACCGAGACGGCTCGCAGCCGGAGTCCCGGAGCCTCCTGAACAGCCCTTGCAGCCGAGACTACCGAGACGGCTCGCAGCCGGAGTCCCGGAGCCTTCCGAACCGCCCTTGCAGCCGAGACAGACAACCGAGACGGCTCGCAGCCGGAGTCCCGGAGCCTCCCGAACAGCCCTTGCAGCCGAGACTACCGAGACGGCTCGCAGCCGGAGTCCCGGAGCCTTCCGAACCGCCCTTGCAGCCGAGACAGACAACCGAGACGGCTTGCAGCCGGAGTCCCGGAGCCTCCCGAACCGCCCTTGCAGCCGAGACAACCAAGACGGCTCGCAGCCGGAGTCCCGGAGCCTCCCGAACCGCCCTTGCAGCCGAGACAACCGAGACGGCTTGCAGTTGGAGCAACGGAGCCTCCCGAAGTGCCCCTGTAGCCGACGTTCCGGAGTCTACCGAAACGAAAGAAGGGAATCTCGGCCCTTAGAACCGTTACAATATAGTTCTGTGACACGATATGAAATTAAGACCATTGATGTGTCAGATATTCCTCGAACGCCGTTCTCAATCACTCAGTGAGACACCTGATTAGCTAGTAAACATACACAACCTGTGTCATTTTTGCGTTGAACTCCCAGTACTATTCTATACATCTTTGTGACGAGTCGCAACAAGTTGCCTATATTTGCATACATCTGCATAAGTCAATTTGCTGTTTTCGATTTTTTTTCTTAATTTGTGTGCCTATTGTGCCCCATAGTACTACCTCTTTCGCACATGGACCGACATTTCACGTCGGTGGGTCACGTACCTTCATTCCTTATTCATTGCTAATTGCGTATTGTTGAATATCTTTTTCATCCTTGATATACTTTGTAATATTGTGCTGTGGTTAATTTTTATTTTTTACAGGTTTCGGACTATTTTCGAAACATGTTTCGCCAGTCTAATGAATTATTTGTATTTTAATATGTACATTGTACTAGATTTCAGTTTCCGAATTGATATGGGAAAAGCTGAAGAAAAGTGGCTTGCAGTTTGATACCATATGTGGTCTTCCATACCAAGGACTTCCTATAGCGTCGGTATGTGTTGAATAAATTGTATTATTTGTTCGACTGCATTTTGGCAATACTTTATCACCAGTATAGGCATGGTTATTATCATCATTAAATTTTATTTATACCATTAATAATAATAATAATTGAATAATTTATAAATATACAGTAATTGTCATAAATATATAATTTCATATGTCATCTAAATGCCCATTAATTATTTTATTCATCAAACATGTGTACAAATGCAACAAACAAAATTATGTATGTAGACTCCGACATGAACGAAACAGAAACCATAGGCCTAAATTGCTAGCCAATTTAAACCCATAACCCTAATTTCACCCGCAGTACCTCTCGACCAAATATAACGTACCGATGATCCTTAAGCGACAGAAGCCGAAAACGTACGGTACCTGCCGATTTCTGGAGGGGAACTACAAGGCCGGAGAGCGTGTCGTATTGCTGGATGATGTCGTGATGACAGGAGGAACTCTTGTGGACGATATCCCGGTAAGTATTTGATTTGAGAGGAGGTCACGAAAAATATGGATACTTTTTTTTCAAATATTGGAAATGTTATCGCAGCTAATATAACAATTTGATTTCAGCGATTGCATGCATGTGTTTCCTTGTTACCTAATTAGCCCATTCGTTATTATCTAAGCATAAGTCAGTTACCTGATATTGAATAAATCTACAACCGAATCAGAGTAGAACATTTCTTTTCACCTTTATTTATGGGTATGTAGAACTCAGACTAAATAACTGTTAATACAAGTTATGGCCGTTATGATATTAATGCAGGTGTTTCGGAAAGAGAACTTGGAAGTCACTTGTACCGCGGCCTTCATCGATAGATCCCAAGGAGGCGTTGAACGCACGAAACATATCCACGGGGTAGATACATTGACGTGAGTAAATTTAATATATTATGGCACGTTAGTACCGGTTAATTGTTTGGGCCCAAGTACCGTACACTGCTCCTTAATACTACTCGTCCACTGAAAACATACCATTTAATCCGTCTCCGCACCTTTTTAATCCTTATTGAATTTTAGAGACAGGGGCAGGATATGATACTTGGGCAATTGTTTGTATGCCACGAGATAAACCACTGTACCATGGAGAAATGGGCCCAAGTAGCGCACCTTACTCTGTTAATACTACTCACCCACTGAATGTATACCATATTTAATCCGTCTGGCACAGTTTTAATCTTCATTGAATTTAGAAGAAATAGTAAGCTGGGCTACATAGGCCGAGAAATGTTTAACAGTATTATTCTAAATCGTGTGTGTACATGTACTCCTTTCCTAGCGTGGTGACCCTAGCCGAGGCGCTGGACATCCTGCACGATAACGGCAAGCTTACTTCAGAGACGAAGGACAGTACGCTGGAATACCTGCGGACAACTCGCTTTGATGGGGAGGATTATGGCGTGAAAAAGTCCTAGAGGATTTCGGGATTTGGAAGTTTGGGTCTGATTATGGTGCAAGAAATATGAGATGATTTTTGTGCAAGCATTGTGCGATGATTTTGGTGCACGATTGTGAGATGATTTTGGTGCAAGAATTTTGGGCTTTTTTGTGTTCAACTCGAGGACACATGATAAGAGTGATATTCAGTTGGAGCAGTTCCTAAATGCAGTGATACAGATTCATTCAACATTCTGTCCTTGTCATATAGAACATTTATTGTATCTTGATGAATATATGCATGTGCACTATTCCAGAGAAGAGATTATGTTACATTTACTCATATACACCCTATACATGCACATGATGTATGTATGTTTGTTCAGCACATTATGAGGAAAGCAATCCCCTTTCTTGTACTTTTAATACTCACCAACTGGCGGGGAAATGATTTTCTTATGCGATGTTTACTAATCAGCATGAAGTTCTGTTCTGTGTTTTACATAATATACATAAATAAAATATTATTGTGTGAAATTTTCGCTGTGTTAACGAATTATTTTGCTCAAATGCGTTAATACGTATTCAAACTAATATACATGTACAACCATATCGGGGACACAACACTTTTATATAATATTACAGATATGAAAACAATGTTGACTCATGATAACCTTTCAGTGTGAGAAATCACTGTACTTTATTAAAATCTATAAATACATTACAGTAATACTCGATACATTTAGAGAATATCATACATTGATACACTTGGCAACATCAGCACTGGCGTCATACTGCTATACGACGTGACATGCTAATGACATGATCGTGTGTACATACTGTTCTATCAAGTATACCATAACTGCGATTTAATTTATATCAACAGAGCACACACGCCCCTTGGATTTGATTGGCCGGTTGTATCCATGACCTCTACATTCATGGGTCATACGAATTTTGCAATTATAAGAATCCTGCCTGATTTGAGTGAAGTGTCAAGAAAAACACCATAATGAATAACACGTTAGTTGTACATGAAAAATAATTAGTTGATTGTCGTTAATCTACTCTGGTGGGTACAAGTGAGTTCAAGTAAATTATATGGCTAATTACTGTATATTAATGCCAGTCTCAATAATTTGGGTGTCCGTTATAGATAAGCATGTGTGTGTATATGTATACGTACATGTAAATAACATATACAGCAGTATACACACATACTAGACCTATGTACTCACAGCGATATATAATATTTCACTCGACAAACAGAGGACAGTATAAATGACTGCAGTGATTAGATAATTTTTTCACTCGATCTGTTCACATACATGATCATGATATGGCGGATCATAGGAATTCAAATTGGTGACGTATAATTATTCAAAACAAAACAATATCAGGATCAGTCAGTACGATGGAGTTCAGGCTATTGCTGGAATGTTTGTTGACGTTTCTAATTTTCTTCCCACGAGGCAAGTGAATTATCAATTACATTTTAAACGAAATTTTAGTGTTTCAAGAACTCGCAATTATATTTGCAATACAATTTTGTGAACCTATTTTATGTGATATTCACTAATTTTGTAATGATTTTTTTATAACATGAATACTACTAAGTATTAACCATTTATTAATCTGAAGCACACAGCCTCAATTTGAATTGCTATATCTAATATGATGAGTGTGAAAAATAAATATTTGTATCTGTATCGACCAAAAGAATGTTGTATTTTTTCGAATTGCATGTCACTGACATATATGTTGTCGTTTCCTCTATTACTAGTGCATGGTGACAGCCCGATAATCGAGGATCCTTCGGAATACAATTCTGAAGGACTTTATTATCAAATTGTGTCAGGTAGGAAGGCATGTAGATTTCACTTGTAGATATGTAAAATACGCATGAATTAAAAGTAGACATTTGTATAAAACGTAAATTTTCGAAATTCATTTTCCGATCCAAAGCTCAACAAAAACTCCTCAACAACAAAGAGCTGTCATAATTATATTGTCATATTGGCTTATTTCATATTTAATTGTCATATTTAGCTTTATATCAAAGATCATATTGTCAGATTTCCCCGGGGGACATCCGCCTGTGGCAGCGGGTCTCGGGCGCCCGGGTGAAGCCACTAACACGCACAGCTGCGGGGATATCCGGGCTGTTCCATCACATCTACGCACCCCTCAGCACATGTGGCCCCGCGGTCTGGGAACCTTCTACCAGAAATACACGGAAGCATATGGAATTCCTGTTATAGGTTGGTTGATTTTCTGATTTTATTCATAAAAATGCACAGTTCGTTCGAAAGTAATATTGTGAAGGTCTGAAAGTTGTGAATATAGTAAGTTCAAACTGAAACTATCCAACCGGCAAATTTTGAATTACCAGAGCTCGTCGTTTTTGGTGCCAAAAACTCATTGGTTTCCTACCGACGAGTGTAAAATGTTGATATGTATATATTTGGTCAAATACCCTTCGAAATTAGTGTGAATTTTTTCACATCCGTATTATTCGGATTTTCAGAGGCCCTGCTATAGTCACAGAGCACTGATCACTTGGCTGACATAAACTAATTGCCTTCCAGGATCCAGTAGACTCTCAGACAGCGCGTTGCAGCGAGCTTGCTATGCCGTGCGCTTTGTGTTCGCGGACAGCTATGACGCCAGGAATTCCTACTACAAGCTGTACGGTCGCTTCGCCCTCATGGCCACTTCCGAAGTGACCACGGACATTCCCGAACACACAAGTCTCGGAGCCTGGTGGAACTCACGAGCACGTGGTCTCGGCGCCACGCGAGATCGACCCGTCTCCACTGCAGGTCTCACTTTATTTAAAGAAAACATATTTAATGAATCTGAAAATCAGTATTGTATGGTTTGGATTGTCCATATTGTCCCATATCGGCGATGAAGTTCAACGAACCTATGAAGTTGCCATATTATTTTTCATTACATTGGTTTCAAACACTAGTGAAACATGGTTGTGTGTAAACGTGTAAGATAAAACTCTTTCTTTAAAATTAGTTTATTCTACTACACGGCAGAACACACTTTCGCCGACCAAACAACAACATAATAGATTTGTAGCATACTGTGTTTTACTGGAAATTTACCAAACATTGACCTACTACGCTGTATCGAATTCCAATTACGAACCACGAGCTGCGAACTGCGTACTGCGAGCTGCATACTGCTAGTATAGAAACGAGAAATAATCTCGTATATGGCTTACGTAGTAGTTAAAGCCCGTGGAGCGCTCCATTACCTATTGGTATTGGAGACCGAGGGCGAAGCCCGAGGTTTCCAATACCAATAGGTAATGGAGCGTGACGAGGGCTTTGACTAATGTAAAGTCCACCACCCCCAAAATAATCCCCCCACACACACACACAATCACTATTGCTCAAGATTCACGAGTTGTGAAGACGTGAGCATAATTGTTTTATATAAGAGAGATGTACGGGAAATGGCTGCATTCATTGCACAAACAAAAGTTGAAGGGACGACATCGTATTGTTCAAGTGAAATTCACACTCTATTCAAATGTTCATGATACAATATATACTCATCCTCTGCTGTGAAAGCTGAATGCAATCAGTCGTGGATATGATTCTAACTTGCAGGCATAACTTGGGATAATCACACGCGATTTCATGGATATTTGAAAAGTTGGATAGCTTACATGCAGCGGATATAATTATAACTTGCAGGGACAGTTTTTTGTTTCTTTTGGATAAGCACACACAATGCGATGGATATTGAGAAATTGGATATTGCTTCACATGTAACTAATAATGGATATCCTAACATTGGAATTGTTAGACCAGAGTCCCAGGAAACTTGTGCTGCTCGTTCCTCCATATAAAATAAGGATTAAAAAGGTGTGAGACGGATTAAATGTTATGTGTACTTGCTCGAGTAGTATTTATGGAGCAGTACAAGGTACCTGGGCCAAGTACGCTTCATGCATGGGAGAAGATTCCAAGCATGAGAGGCTACACGTCAATTGACCTTTCGACTGTCATGGTTCAACCCCTTCTTCTGTGAAGCGTACTCCTCGGACAAATATTGCCGAACAATAGTAATCCCCTCGGATTAAACGGTGTTCAACCATGACAGTCGTGAGGTCAATTTGGCAATACTGCACATACATGCATGTACATGTGATTCAATCCCGTTGTTTTGCAATCAATGAAGTGAGCAAAACTTCTCTCAATTGAGCTCAGCTCCAAAACTACAAACACATCGCTCCAATAATCGCATGTAGTTCTCCATTACCTATTGGTAATGGAGAAAAAGAACAATAGAGTGACGTCACAGGTGGACTTTACTTCGTATTAAAGCAAGGTTTAATACGGAAATGTATATAGGCCTACCAAATATTCAAGTTGTATTTTGTTGCACACATGCAGGTCGCAGTTTGTAACGAGAGCTCGCATGTCGCAGTTTACCTCGCAGCTCGCAGTTTGTACCTCGCAGCTCGCAGTTTGTACCTCGCAGCTCGCAGTTTTACCTCGCAGGTCGCAGTTATAGCTCTCAGGTCACGTGTCTGTATCAGTTTATAGATCGAAGTACGCAGGTCGCAACTCGCAGTTCGTAATGGGAATTCCATAACCTACAATTAATTAATGCAATTTTTTAGCGGAGGAGAACGCGCTCTGCCTGAACAGTGACCGCTACCGCCGTGAGGACATCGTACTGCACGAGTTCTCGCACGGAGCGGATCTCCTAGGTTACACGTACTCCCTTAGTGGTTTTGACGGTCGCTTGAAGGCACTCTACAACAGCGCCAGGTCACGTGGTCTCTGGGCAAACACTTACGCCCTCAGCACTGACCGCGAGTATTTCGTGAGTGCTTTCTCCCGTTTTTGCATATTTCAAAGAACACAATGTTGAAAATTGTTTATATTGTTTATTCACAATAATATGTTTAGTACTGCTATATAAAAACTGTAGATAGAGGTCTTCGTCCGAAAAAAATCCAACACTATAATATGAACAGTACATTTTATCTATAACAGTTTGCATCTTGTAGCATTTCACGCCTATATTGTAGGACTATATGTTTCATATTCATGTCGTATACTGTATAGGTATGTTATTATGGGTTCATGGTAGGCTGAGGTGGCGGCCTAATGAAAGTATAAATACATATACAACAAACAGTCTGGACTTTATATCTACGTACGACACTTTTAGGCTGAAGGTGTACAAAGCTACTTTAACGTCGAGGCGTACGCTAACCCCCCTGACGGCATACACAACCACGTCAACACACGAGAGAAGCTACAGGCGTATGACCCGGCCCTGTACCAGCTCATCTCCGAGATCTTCTCCTGTGGGAATGAATACATCAAACGCTGTGACGGGGACAGAGGTAGCTATATAACTTGTATATGGCATATCTTTAGAGGCGGATCCATGGGGAGGGGGCAGACCCGTTTTCTTGATATAACGGCCAATTTAATTCTCACATTAATGCTTATGATACTCCTTAATTTACGATTTCAAGCCCACAGATCGGGTTCATAGTTGTTGGACCCCTCCCCTCCCTCGTTCCTCGATATGCCTATTCATGGTAGCATAAACCTATAAGAGAAGGTTTCCGGTGCCAGCCAAAACAGCCAGGTGTTTGGACTGATAATATGGGTAATGAACTATCCACATGTCATAACGTCTCCTTCAGAGGCAGAGCTCAGCCAAGAATTACGACTGAACTGCCGCGAGGACGGAGGCGGTGGCGGTGGCGGAGGCGGTGGCGGCGGCGGCGGAGGGGGAAGCGGTGGTAAGTTCGCATTAATCATGAGACGAAGACGCGTATTAAAATCCGCGAAGTCTCCTTTCCTAGATGTATTCTGCCACCCAGGTGACTGTGAGGATTCTGATAGCCGCTGTGAGCAGTGGGCAGAGGACGGCTGGTGTGACCGGTGTCAGGACTGGATGGCTGAGAACTGCCGTAAAAGTTGTGATACTTGTGACGGCGGTGGTGGTGGGGGTGGTGGAGGTGGCGGCGGCGGTGGTGGGGGAGGTGGTAAGTGCAATATTCCTTTTACGTATTTGGTACTTCGTTCATTTCCAATTACGAGCGCACATGTATGAAGGAGACAAAATTGATTCCGAAAGTGCTAAGCCTATATCATAAATGGTGTATGCTTTTATCATGTCCATAGTCATAACAAATACTTCTAAAGAACACAAGCCCCATCGTCACGCATAACCCCCATAGAACAAAACTTATTTCACACTATGAACATACATGTCTTACCTTCTTTTACTTCCAGCATGTCAGGACTCCAGCACGAGTTGTGGTTACTGGTCGGGTCGAGGCGAGTGTCAGAGAAACCCGGGGTACATGCTGGTCTACTGCCGCAGGAGCTGTCAACAGTGCTAGGATACCCAGACCAGGCAGTCTAGGGTGGCCATTTCGGATATAATTGCAGGGACAGGGCCTACTGATATATATATATTTGTATATTTTCCGTCACCATGATTGTATTTTTGATTCTCCTCATATACCTCTATATGATGTGTATAAGTTTCGTTGCCCTTGAATCATCGACCTGCATGTGGCGGCCATCTTGATTTTCAACGGGTCCCAAATGGGGCCTTTCCATGTTCTCCTACGCTTTATAGTGGGGCACATTTTCCCTAATATCTCACTTCATGTTGAGATTAGAGATTAGGAATCAATTCTGGACATATAGGAAATGATATATGCTGAATATCCTAGTGACATTGAATTTGACCTTTCACCTAATTTTCAAGTTCATAGCACAAAATACCTAATATATCGCTTTTTATCGACCTTTAGTTTGAGAATCCATTGTGGACATATAGAAAATTATATGCCGAATATTCCGATGACATTGAACTTGACCTTATAACAATGTCAGAGCACAAAAAACGCCTAATATCTTTCTTATTATCGACTTTATGTCTTAGGAATCAATTGTGCACATATAGGAAATGATATACCGGTATGCTGAATGTTCTCATTACCTTGAACTTGACCTCTGATCGTATTTTCAAGGTCGGAGCACAAAATGACTAATATCTCAATAATTGTCACCTTTATAGCTTATGAATCGATCGTGCACATATAGGAAATGATATATGCTGAATATTCTTATGACTTGAACTTGACCTTTGGCCTTATTTTCAAGGTCGCAAGTTACAGCTTGGTAATCCATAGTGAACATATAGGAAATGATACATGCTGAATATTTTGGTGACCTTGAATTTGACCTTTGATCTCATTTTCAACGTCAGAGAACAAAATGGATAATATCTCGCTTATTATCGACTTTACAACTTGAGAATCAATTGTGGACATACATGGAATGATATATATGTGGAATATCATTGTCACCTTGAATTTGACCAGTGACCTTATTTTCAATCGCTAATATCTAAAAATAGAAGATATATTGTCCGATAATCTTCCTCAGCTTTTAGGCTAATTATTTGCCTTGTTATTTGATGAATGACAACTATCATTTTATAAATAGTTTTATTATAATATGTACAAAAGGTAGTTGCTGCCACATAATTGTAGTTGTTGCCACACAAATATTATTTGAACATACATGTTAATTATATATATATACATGTATATATATATATTTAATAATAACACGGATATACAAATGAAATTAACTATCCGAGAATAGAAATACTAGTATACAATATAACAGGTTTTACTAGATGAATGCAAACCACTTCTGATTCACAGTCATAAAATATTTCATAGAAATATGTACAAAAAAATTGCTGCCACATCACGCTGAGTTACACGAATACGAATAAATAACACGAATATATATGTCAAGGCATAAAGATGCCTTGGACATTTAAATGAATATTTCTTACAATATGTTGTTACAAGTATAAAATTTTCCAATTCAAAAAGGCCCGGGCAAAAAAAAACAGGAAGGAAAATCCCTGGCCACGGTCATCTATTGAAGACATTCTAGACAGAGGACTACCATTAGCAAAAATGTTTAAATTGAAGGCTAAATGCATGCATTTACGACCATAGATTTCTGAACATTCATATATTCCATGTAACCTCGCTAACGAGCCCCATGCCTTATATGGGGAACCCTGGTGTGGACTAGGTATGACTAATCATTCGTTGGGCAAATGCTGATTCGTCTGCCTTTCAATATACAACTGTGGCGATTTTGCCCAAAAATCGCGGCTGGAGATTCTTGCTAAACACTTTCTTGTTTCTGGCCACTTCTGTTCGAAACTCGTGAGTTGTCGTGGCGACTCACCGTCCTTCTCTCTATCCACTATACTGAACCCTGGCTTTAGTCATCTCTCCAGGTAATCCTGTGGGGTTGCAACATATGTTGCCGCCGGATTTCAACTCCGGCGTTCAGGGTACTACTAGTATAGCTCTACTCCGCACCTTCAACTGCCCAGGTGGCCGCCGCGTCCGACGCTCTTCCCTATGACGTCCGCGGATGTCCGGAATCGAGTGCCAGTCACCGCAGCCAGTCCTGGACAGTTGGATAGGCTGTACCGGTTGGATAGGCTGTACCCCAACCGGCTGGGTTGATCCCCTCGAGGACCCCCGGCCTGGATGTCAGACAGTCTGTCCAGAATGTGATGGACCAGCTCACCCACTCAATTAATGAGCTGACCCCCACAGGCCGCTATGACCGCGGCCGGCCGCCTCACGTTGGGTGACCTGATCGTAGAACACGTTCGCCCCTCTCCGCAATACCAGCCGTCCTCAGAGCAGCTGACGGAGGGGGAGCTGCGGATAGTGAAGATGGAGCGTGAGTACTGCGACCCCTTACAACCCAGGGATGACTGGTCCGCCGGTCCTCCCTCCAGTTTATCCAAGCCCGCAGGTGCCGGTAACCCATGCTATGGGACCTGCACCTGGTCCCGGCTTGGGAAGACCACGTTGGCCAATGCTTCCGCTGTTCCGGCAGCCGGAGCTATGACCACCTGGACCTATCCTGCCCCACACAGTCCTCCAGGAGCTAGCTGATAACCGGCGGCCCCGAGCTACGCCAGCCACCCGGCCTTGTCTGGGTCCTATTCTTTAGGATCAGCAGGGGCTCCATCCACACTTGGTCCGGGTGGGATGTCCGCAGGTTCATACCCGGCGGCGGCTGTTAGCTTTCCTGTCCCCCACGTCTGTGGTGTACGGATCTGCACCTGCGGATTCCGCCGCGGGCAGGGCTGATGCTCGGTCGCTGCCGTCGTACACCGCCGACCCTGGTGCCGGATCAGCTAACCGGGAGTGCTCCCCGCGCGACCGAAGGCCGGACCAGTCATCGTGGCGGAAGCGGTTCGATGGAGACAGCGCAGATCGGGAGGATTATTTACTCCAGGTCTGGCGAACCGTCGTGTACGAGGGTTGGACCCAGGAGGAAACCGGTATATGCTCTCGGGGAGCCTGGAGGGCAACGCTCTCCGAGTGATGTTGTGTGCAACATTCAGCGAGGTTGCCAAGCAAATTCGCCTGTTGTTCACTCCCGACAATGAACAGGCAGATGTTTGAGAAGGAGTTTAAGGCTTGACTCCGTCTACCGACAGAATCCGTGACCGGGTACGCGTTTAACCTGCGCGTGCTCGGCCAGAGACCCTACCCAGACAGGGAAACAAGTAGGTTCGAGCCGATGCTAATCGACCAGTTCATCGAGGGACAGCCATACCACCTAGCATATGCCCTGGCGTCCCACGAGAAACGGTCGATGGAGGAGGCAGTCAACTCCACGCCTGCGGAAGAGGCTCGTCCTCGGACGAGTATGACGTGGAACAGTATGACATTGGTGCCGTGCAGATGATTGCGAATTGCACCGGGATCCAATCTCCGGGACTACGGGATTGCTGCGTTTTCACCTCCAGATGCAACCGGCCCTGCTAGTTCTGCAGAAAACAGGGCCACTTTTGGTTACAGTGTCTGGGGTTGTTGGGAGCGCTTGCGGGCCAGCGGCTATAAGGGGAGCCTTCCCGAGCCGTGCTGGAGGAACACTTCCTTTCGGCCCGGTCCTCCAGGACAGCAGCACCGTCCTTCGCATGAGGGAAACTGGAGCCGGACGTAGTGGCGACCAACACTGCATCCGGGAACAGTGGTCTAATGGCACCCATCTCTGCACCACCTGCGGACAGGCCGGACGATGCTCAGGTAGATATAACTTCTCCGGAAGTCGTCCCTGAGGAATTGTCTGGCTCCTCCGCAGCTGAGGCAGATAACGAGGACTCCGTAGCAGAACCCAGCACCCCTGGTGACTCCGGTCATTCGACGTGCGCGCTGGTGTGGGATCCGTGCTGGTACTGCCCTTGTCTTTTGGGCTGGAGCCGGTCCGGTTCCTTGTAGACTCCGGCTCGGAGCTTGGTCGTTACAAGCTCTTTGGGGCTGGTAACAAATGCATCCGTATCCACGGCATCATCGATCTGCCTATCACCCTTGGAGACAAGGTGTATACGACAGAGACAATCGTTGTGAATATCAGAGCAGCCGGGATCATTGGGATGAACTTTCTCCGGATCACCGGGTGATCGCCAACTTCAGCGCCGGCTAACTCCGGATGGGAGAGGACACACATTTCCTCTTCCGTGTGGGTCCGACCCGTTCATTCCAACTCCGGACGGCATGCACCACCACTGTGCCGCCCTACAGTGAGATGATCATTGAGGCGAGGCCGCGTCACCAGCGCATGCCCCTTGATGGTCGTCCCTGTATAGTACAGCCTGTGAGTAATTTCGCCGCGAAACAGGACTCGCACTGGGTGGGACTCTGGTCAAGTCTGATGTCCATGCGATGCCTATTCTCGTGGTGAATCCCACCGATGCTACAGTTGTACTGCGCCATGGCAGTGTAAAAACCATTGCCGCACTCGCTGCCTCTAGCCGGGTTATCCCCGACGACCCTGTTTGCCGCGCTGCCTGCGAGCAAGCAGCCGCCGGAGATGATCTGTTCACACTACGGGACCAGTTGGAATGTCGTGTTCCGAAGGACCGGTTGGATGAAGATCAGCGTCAAGCTCTCCGCAAACTGCTCCGGCAGTATTTGGATGTCTTTACGAGTCCTGGTGGTGCGGTTCGCAAGACAGACGTGGCCAAACACCGCATCAACCTCCTGGACGAGCGTCCCATCAATCAGCGTCTACGACGAGCAGCTATCGTGCACCAAGAGGTCATTGACCAGGGGGTGCAGAAGATGCTCGAGCTAGACATCATCCAACCCAGTGATAGCCCTTGGGCAAGTCCTGTGGTTATGGTGAAGAAGAAGGACAGTTCGTGTAGGTTCTGCGTGGACTATCGTAAAGTCAACGATGCCACGCAGAAGGACTCATATCCTCTCCCACACATCGAGGACACCTTCGATGCCCTGGCCGGATCGCACTACTCCTGTGCTCTGGATCTGGCCTCAGGGTATTGGCAGGTTGAGATGGACGAGAGTGATAGGGCGAAAAATGCCTTTGTTACCAAGAACGGGCTCTACCAATTTAAGGTAATGCCATTCAGGCTCTGCAGCACCCCCGCGACGTTCAAACGCCTAATGGAGATGGTCCTTAAAGGGTTCCTCTGGAAGCGATGTATGGTGGGGGTGCAGAAGATGCTCGAGCTAGACATCATCCAACCCAGTGATAGCCCTTGGGCAAGTCCTGTGGTTATGGTGAAGAAGAAGGACAGTTCGTGTAGGTTCTGCGTGGACTATCGTAAAGTCAACGATGCCACGCAGAAGGACTCATATCCTCTCCCACACATCGAGGACACCTTCGATGCCCTGGCCGGATCGCACTACTCCTGTGCTCTGGATCTGGCCTCAGGGTATTGGCAGGTTGAGATGGACGAGAGTGATAGGGCGAAAAATGCCTTTGTTACCAAGAACGGGCTCTACCAATTTAAGGTAATGCCATTCAGGCTCTGCAGCACCCCCGCGACGTTCAAACGCCTAATGGAGATGGTCCTTAAAGGGTTCCTCTGGAAGCGATGTATGGTCTACATCGACGATGTCGTTGTGTATGGCTGGTCGTTCGAGGAAACCCTCGTCAACCTCCAGATGGTGCGCCATCGTATTCGCGATGCGGGCCTTAAATTGAAGCCCAGCAAGGGTTAACTCTTCGCCAAAGAGATTTTGTACTTGGGCTTCATGGTAACAGGCAACTGAGTTAGACCAGACCCTGCGAAGATCTAGGCCGTACAACACTGGCCCTGGCGTTGTAACGTTGAGGAAGAGCAAGCTACTACTGCCGGTTTATTCGAGGCTTCGCAGAGATCGCGCGCCCCCTTACGATCCTCACGGAAAAGGGGGCCAATTTTGTCTGGAAACCCGAACAGCAGATAGCTTTTGCGGAACTCCGGAAATCCCTGGTGGCAACACCTGTGCTGTGGCACCCTCGTCCGGACCGGAGTTCATTTTGGACATGGACGCGAGTAACTTCGCGCTCAGCAGTGTCCTTTTGCAGGTCGTGGACGGGCAGGAGCGTGTAGTAGCTTATGCGAGTGTAGCTCTGAGTCGCTCTCAAATGAACTACTGCACAACTCACCGCGAGCTCCTCGTGGTGGTAACCATGACCAAGCGGTTCCGGCATTACTTGTTGGGGCGGCACTTCAGGCTGCAGACTGACCACAGTTTGCTTCGCTGGCTCCTCAATTATAGTGAAGCTGACGGCTTGGTGGCCCGGTGGCTCATCAAACTCCAGGAGTATGACATGCATATAGAGCACCGCGCCAGAAAGTTGCATGGCAATGCTGATGGACTGTCACGTTGTCATAAGTGCAAGAACCCCGACTGTGCAGGAATGACCCCATTCCAGCACGTCGAGGATTCTTCCTCAGACTCGGAACTGGACCTTCCGGGAAGACCACAGGCCGCCGCCCCCTTTAACAACACGGCGGCCAGAGCCACAGGAGTCAACCCCCGCACGCAGACCCGCCATTACACCCGCTGTACTGTAGACTCAGTTATTTTCCAGGTTTTCAGTTTTTGTGTTACAAAGTCAAACTTGCTGTCCATATTTTTATTCCAACTCACATGGCATTGAACAGTCATCAGGTGGCAACACACATAAATTATCAACAGGCACTAGGTGGCAGCACTAATAATACCAAACTACATTCTCACTCAATAGGTGGCAGCACACAAACTGACCATTACCATGTTTGAACTCTAACTCTCTAGAACATCCTCCCTTCCCTTGATATGAACATATCAAAACATAGCAAACAAACAATTTCCAATTATGCAAATCAAATGTCCATTAACTATTTCAGAAAAGTCACTGAAAGTCCAGGGGACACAGTTTTACGACAGGCCGTCTGACAGTGGACGATCCTGTTCGTACATCCACAGCACGCACATGTCCGTCCGGTCCGGGGTATGTCTGCGTGATCCTTCCGAGGGGCCACTGTCCACGTGGTGTACCTGGCGACAGTAGGAGAACCACATCTCCTTTTTTGAAGTCCTTCTGTTCCCTATGCCATTTTTTCCGCGAGCTGAGAGATGGGAGCCACTCCTCCATCCAGCGTCTCCAAAAGTGTCGAAGGAGCTCTTGGACTCGTCTCCATCTTTGACGTGGGTGGAAACTTGTGGTATCCACAGACTCAGGAGCAAACTGACCACCAACTTGTCCATGGAGGAAATGATTTGGGGTCAGAGGCAGGACATCCGTGTGGTTTGCCGACTGGTAGGTGAGGGGTCGGGAATTAATGAGTCCTTCCGCTCCGACAATAGCACTCAACAATTCCTCATCTGTAATGTCTGCAGTCGACAAGACTTTTCTCATTGCTCGCTTGGCCGCTTTTATCATTATTTCATGTACTCCATTGAAGTGGGGTGCATATGGCGGGTTGAACATCCACTTCACTCCACGATTTGATGTGTTGTCTTGTATCTTCTGTTGGTCAAGGGCATTGACCAAATCCTTGAGCTCATTGTCGGCCCCCACAAAGTTGGTTGCATTGTCTGACACCATCACTTTAGGCAAACCACGGCGAGCTGACATCCGACTGAAGGCATTCAAAAATGCATCAGTGGAGAGAGAGTACGCCATTTCCAGGTGTAGTGCCCTCGTCTCAAGACATGTGAACAGGCATAAATACCTCTTTGTGCGTGTTTTACCGCGCCCTTGTTTTGTCTCAAAAGGGCCGGCAAAATCGACAGAAGTCCTGGTGAAGGCCCGCATGGAAACTCCGGTCCTGATTTCTGGAAGTGGGGCCATTATCTGCTTCCCAGGACTTGCCTTCAGCAGTCGGCACAGAGAGCACTTCCTTTCCCACTCTCGAATGGCTTCTCTTCCTGACAGGATCCAATACTTAGCTGATAGTGCAGACAAAACTTGGTTTGTACCACCATGTTGGCATTGCTCGTGTGCCTTCTTTATGATGAGCTGTGTTATTTCGTGGTGCCGAGGCAAAATGATTGGGTACCTTGTCTCCCATGGGATTGTCCCCGCAAGTTGTAATCGCCCGTTAGAACGCAACAGTCCATCTTCATCAATCATGGGATTTAGGCCGGCGAGTTTTGAGGATCCCTTCAGATTGTTGTTAGCTTTCAAAGTGTGAATCTCTGTTGCGAAGGTTTCTGTCTGTGCTTTCTGTAGCAGCAGAATCTCTGCATCTTGTATCTCTTCAGGCTGGAGAGCTCCAGATCTTCTCAAATCTGACGGGAGTTTACAGTTGTCTATGAAGCGTAGTACTCTGGCTAATATTCGGCAGAGGCGTGTCCAGTCGGAGAATCTAGATGGCTGAAGTCTGTCATCATTCAACGTTGTGGCCGTAACCATGGTTACCTCCTTCATGGGCCTCAATTTTCGCACCTCCTTTTGAGCATTTTCTGGCTTTGGAAATTTATTATCAGGCCATCCATCTTGGTTGGACATCAGATAGGACGGACCGTGCCACCACATTTCAGATTGCTGCAGATCACAAACTTTGACACCTCGACTGAGCTGATCTGCAGGGTTGAGATCAGTAGGGACATATCTCCACTGGGCGGGCTCGGTAAGGCTCTGTATCTCCCCTACATGGTTGGCCACAAAAGGTTTGAACTGTCGACTTTGACCTCGGATCCAATACAGGGTGTCCATGCTGTCACTCCAGTAGATTCGCTTGGACTCTGGCACGTGCAGGACTTGACCAATTTTCACAGCGAGTCTGGCGCCAATGACCGCAGCCATTAACTCCATTCTGGGGATGCTCACTGCTTTTATTGGTGCAACGCGAGACTTTGCTGTCACCACTCGGCAGATCTTCTGACTGTTGTTCTGGGAGACAATGTATGCTACAGCACCATAGGCTTCCTGGGAGGCATCTACGAAAACATGAAGAAACTGTTCTGTTGTACCAGCTGGTTTCAGACATCTTGGTATTTGGATTGTTTGAAGACTTTTCAGCTCCGCTATCCACTGTAATGCCCTAATCATTACCTCCCCTTCCACTCTGTCGTCCCAGTCGTATCCACCAGACCAGAGTTCTTGCAGGATAACTTTGGCTCGCACTGTGAAGGGCATGATGAGTCCTAAGGGATCAAATACAGTGGCAATTTTCTGCAAAAATGCTCTCTTGGTGATGTTGAAGTTCTCTGGAACATGGTATTCATAGGTGAAGCAATCTTCTGTTGGACTCCACCTCATGCCGAGGGTTTTCACGGTGGCTTCTGTCTCTTTGCTGAGATGAATGTGTGCTGCGGCGGCACATTGATCTTGTGGAATTTCTCTGAGGACCTCGGGCGAGTTTGATACCCATTTGTGTGTCGTCATTCCAGCTGTCTTCCACACTTCACTCAAGTCTTTGTATAGCTGTATTGCAGTCTCCGTGTCCATGACACTGTCCATGCTATCGTCCATGTAGGTGCTCTCCAAAATGGTCTCTGCAGCTCTAGGATACTGACTCTGTTTCTGCTTGGCGTGATGTTGAGCCACATAGAGTGCCAGAAATGGAGATGAGTTTATCCCAAACACTACCCTGTTGAATCTGTAGGCATCAGGCATACGGCTAGTGTCCAAGTTTCTCCAGAGAAACTGATGATACTTGCGATCGGCTGGCATGATTTTTACCTGCAAGTACATCTCTGAGATGTCACACATCAGAGCCACTGGTTCTTTTCTGAACCGCAGCAAGACATCCACAAGGTCATTCTGAAGCTTCGGGCCAGGATATATTGCATCATTGAGAGAGATTTCCCCAAATTTTGCCGATCCATCGAAGACAATTCTCGTCTTGGTGGTGGCCCTGTCCGGGCGAAGCACTGGGAAATGAGGCAGATACCAGGCTGAATCTTCTTTCTGTCTGTAAGTTGTGGGCAGTTTCTCAATGTATCCTTTAGACAGGTAATTGTCGATGACCTTCTGGTACGCCGCTCCAATCTCTGGTTTCTTCAGCAGCCGCTTTTCAGTGTTCTCCAGGCGCTTGGCAGCCATTTCATGGTTGTTTGGGAGCTGACCTTCACAGGCTTTCCATGGGATACTCACAGTGTAATTTCTGCCATCATATTGGAGAGATTTCTGTACCGTTTCAAGTGCATGCTTTTCTTCAGGCCTAACGGTTGGGTTTTTTTGGAATTTCAGCTCTTCGATCTCCCAGAACTTCTTGAGCTGTGAGCTGAGCTCCGAGTCTTGAAAATAGGTGCAGTTTGTCTGCTGAACTGTGGCCTCGCTCTTCATACGACCAATGCAGGTCCAGCCAAGTGGTGTCAGTCTGGCGATGGGATCTTCAGAGCTGGCATAAACTTCTTTCTTGGAAATCAGCAGATCAGCATTATCGGCTCCAATCAAGATGTCAATGATGGGTCTTGACTTCAGACGAGGGAACTTGATGTGTTTTAGATGTTGCCACTGAGCTTTGCACTCCTCCCAATTCAGAACCTTCATATCTCCGGTGACACGTGTTGTCGTGTGAGCGACTATATCTTTGCGGACCTTGCCATCAGCACTCTCGAGAGTGAAGTCTACCACACTGCTATCAAGGCTTGCCGTGTTGCCATTGAGGACCTGCACATCGAGGCGGTCAGGTTTCCCTTTCAGTCCAAGTTGACTGGCAACATCAGCATTGAGATATGTGGTTGTGCTGCAGTCATCCAGGAGGGCATTACAGTGTACTCTTGTTGCGCCATTCACCAGTGTAACAGGTACGGTTCTCAGAGCAATAAACCTTGGCATGTTTTGTTTTTTCTCCTCACAAGATGTGAAAGTGCCCTTGTCATTTTCATTTGGCTTGGATTCTGGCTTCTGACTTTCATTGCTCTGAATGTGGGATTCTGGGCTGCTCTCAGACTTCTCAGGCTCATGCAGCAGGCGGTGATGGAAGTAGCGACATCCATCGATTCCACATCTTCGTGCCTTCCAGCATTTGTTTCCATGGTGCGAGGTTGACAAACACTTGAAACAAATCTTCTTCAATTTTGCTGTGGCCCAGCGGTCTGATACTTGGAGGTTGTTGAATACCGAACAGGCCCAGAGACCATGAGCATCTCCACATTGTGGACAGGCGAATTTCTTTGTTTTTTCCTTGCTCTCGGCACCAGTTACGAATGAACGTTTGTCCCCAGTTTTCTTCTTTGGCTCTTGCTGCTCTGGTTTAACGAGTCCTTTGACTGTTTCATTCGCTGTTATCAGGAACTCAGCCTCTTGATTGATGAAGGTTCGCAGTGCATCCACTCCTTCCTGTTGCTGATATTCATATCTCCACTGGTGATATCTCGACAGCAGATTTGGGTGTATTTTCCTTTGTATGGTGATATACAATGATCCGGCAGCAAGTTCGTGATGTTGTCCTGTTTCAATCAGGTTGACTGTGAGGACATCTAGCAGCTCTGCAAACTGTTCTAGATCTGCTGCATTCCCGTCTCTAATCGGCTTGAACTTGTCCAATTCTTCTAAACGAAGGGCGATCTGGCGACGTTGTCCACCATACTTGCGGTCGAGTCTCTCCTTGGCCACTTGGTATGCAGCTGCCGAATGTCCCAGGCTTTTAATCACATGGAGTGGCTCTCCAAGGAGACATTCACGCAGTCGCAGCAGTTTGTATTCAGGAGTGGAGGCAGTTTGATCCACACAGGCTAAGAAGGCAGCTTTCCACGATTCATATTCTTTTTTGTTGCCGTCAAACTTTGGGATCTGGACTCGTGTGAGTAGACGCTCAGGGTTGAACTGGTTAAACTGTGGCTGTTCATGACCAGTATGTTCATGTGTTTGGGGCCCACCATAGAGCCACATACTGTTCTGCTGAGGTTGGCTGGGCTCCTGTGTGGCAGGGTTCCTCACCTTTTGTCTGACTGACGGCCCAGAAGTGATGTCATAGGCAGCAGCTTGATACTCGGGGTGACTGGCTTGAGCTGCAGTTGGAACCACTGAGTGATTGGCTTGAGCTTCCGCTGGAGTTACATGATGAGTGTGTTGTGGATCAGCTGTAGCAACATGACGACTGGCTTGAGCAGTACCTGAAGCCACAGAGTGACTGACTTGAGGAGGGGCATTTTGTCCTGTTCCGTTTGGTCTCATGAGGTGTTTTACACTCGTGTGTGAGATGGGCATTGGAGTTGAGGCCATCAATTCATTTCTCACCTCTTTGAACGTTTCCTCCAGTTTCTCAGACATTTCATCCAACTCTTGCTCTAGACTCTTTATGAACTGTTTACGAGCTGTATATCGGCCCTCACGTTCGACTTGAGGCGTCATCATTTTGGCGTGACTTTCACTACTGCTGCTGACTCGGGGCTTACGAGTCATGAGGTCGTGCAGACATGCAATGGCCAAGTTTTCAGTGTCCGAAAATACCTTGTCAATTGTCTCCATTTCCCTGCCGAGTTTTGCCAATCTGTCAACTTCACCCCAGTGATCAAGTCTTCTGGCCTCATCTTCAAAGGCTGTGTGTACTCTCTGCATGTCATGGTGCACATCACTCAACTTTGACTGCACACTAGCACTGTCAATGACAGTGTCATGACCTTGATTCAGCAAATCAGTCAATATGTTGACGTTGTCATAAAACTTCAATTTCAATGTCCTAAATGCCATTCTTGCATTTAAACCACGCTCTGCTACCAACATGTACTGTAGACTCAGTTATTTTCCAGGTTTTCAGTTTTTGTGTTACAAAGTCAAACTTGCTGTCCATATTTTTATTCCAACTCACATGGCATTGAACAGTCACCAGGTGGCAACACACATAAATTATCAACAGGCACTAGGTGGCAGCACTAATAATACCAAACTACATTCTCACTCACTAGGTGGCAGCACACAAACTGACCATTACCATGTTTGAACTCTAACTCTCTAGAACACCCGCCGAATGTAAAGGATGAGGAGCCGAACTACTTGGGCGGCTACTCTCCGGCGCAACTGGCTGCGAAGCAGAGAGCTGACAGTGCTCTAGCACCAGTGTTCCAGGCCCTTGAGGCAGGCCAGAAGCCCTCCAAGGCTGAGCGGAAGACCTACAGGGAGGAGACACAGTCCTTAGTCTCCCAGTGGGAACGGCTTGCCTTGAGGGATGGCCTCTTATACTGGCGCTATGAGCCACCGAGCCCACTGCCTTTTCCGGCGGAGCTGTGGAAAGAAGTGTTCCATCAGTTGCATGACCTCCGTTGACCGCTCACATGGGAATCCGGAGGACCGTCCATCGGCTACAACATCGCTTTCACTGGCCTGGTAGCAGATTGGACGTGCAATGGTGGTGCGCAGCTTGCCCGCGGTGTCAGGCTTGCAAAGGGATTCCGGCTCCTGGCCGCCACCCCTTACCATGGTTAAGACTGGCGTGCCTTTTGACCGGATCGCCCTGGACATACTGGATAATCACCGGGTGACTCCGTGTGGGTTCCGGTACATCCTGGTGATCTCGGACTATTTCACCAAGTACACTGATGCCTACCCGCTGCGGTGCCTGACCACGGATGAGGTGGATCGGTTGCTGGTGAATAGGTTGGTGGTGTGCCATGGCGTACCTAAGCAGGTACATTCGGATCAGGGAACGCAATTTAAGAACAACCTGTTCCGACCTGGCACAAATGCTGGGCAGTACCAAGGTGCGGACCACCCCTTACAGGCCCCAGTCTGACAGACAGGTCAAACGATTCCATCAATCTATCCTGAATATGCTGGCGGCCTTTGTAAATGATTGTGCGATTGATTGGGATGACCACCTCCCATATGTCTTAATGGTGTACCGGTCGTCAGTCCACTCTTCTACCGGGGTGACGCCGCATGCGATGTTGTACGGCCGGGAACTAAATCTGCCCATGGATATCATGTATCCAACTGCAGCGAAGACCGGCCCGGTACCACAGTGCGGTCCTGAGTATGTAGAGTGGGTTTGCTGTGCCCTGGCGAATGCCCATGACTTCGCGCAAGCGCGCCTGGATAAGTCCGCTATCCGGCAGAAGCGCGGCTAGGACGTCCATGCTAAGGGTAGGCCCGCTTTTGCAGAAGGGGACAAGGTGCGTTATTACTATCCACCGGCTAAGCAAGGTAACACGTTCGCAAAGCCGTGGATCGGCCCGTTCACCGTACTGAAGCAGGTGACTGAGGTGGATTACCGGATTCTTCGGGATTCCGATCCGGACAGAGTACTGGTGGTCCATATCGACAACCTGAAGAAGTATGAGGGCCCGCTCGTCATGGATCCGCTCATACAGGATGCCGAACCGGATGATGTTCCACTTTTGGACACTTCCGGTCAGCATTCGCAGATGCCGGACGAACATGTGCGCAATATGGTGGGTCTTTCGGACCTCTCTGATGCGTCGGATGGAAGTCTGGACAACATTCCACCTGTTTTAGGCGATCCGCAGGTTCCCCCAATACCTCCCGGACCTGCAGATGGAGAGTGGCCACGCCGGAAACCTCATGCAACGTCCCGATATGGGTGGAACTAACGTCCCGCTCATGTGGATGCATCTGCGGTATCCATCTATCACACCATGGATGGCTTTTAGGCCGTTCCATAGGGATCCGGGCGACTTTCCTCTGTGAGTGGTCACTTTGTGGCTATCTCCGGAGTTGAGGTCTCCGTACATCTTTACGTCGTAACGCCGCCGCTCCGCATCCGCCCTCCCATAGTTTCTATCGCTAGGTACGTGCGGTAAGCCTATCCGCATCATGTGGACTGCTGTCCGGCGTAGTTAACCCAACGCCTACGCTGGCCGGACCACTCTTATGGATTTGCCAGACGCCCCTTGGTCCCGAAACAGCCTCTGATATGGCCAGAGAGAGGTTGGGATGTACGTCCACTACAGGAAAAGCGCCTTCCCACAGATTTGGGGAACTGGCATATGGACGCGGGAATAACGTCTGGTTGTGTGGATTGATGTCCGCGGTTCGTCATTGGGACTCGTCCGGCGCTCCAGATGCTTTTGAGTGACATACTTTGGCGTGTCATCACCCGTGTGCCACTACTGTAATTAAGTTTATAGTAGTTTAAGGTTTCTAACGACAGGAAACTGTTTAACCATTATGGACCGGCTGTTAAGTCCGCACGTGCAGACCAGCCGCGGCAGGGGGTAACGCTCATTTTCGTCCGGATCGCACCTTATAAAACGCGGTCCTCCTTCTAAAATGGGGGTCGTATTCTACATGTGCAGCATACTTTGTGGTTTTCAATCCCAATCATAATCGGATAAGGTCAATATGCCATGCTATGGTGATTGTCTGGATCTGGATTCCGTCTGCGGGCTATTGACTTCACCATGTTTGGGATTCTCTAGATTGGGCGCCGGCATGAAGGGTCCCCCCCCCCTAACCATTGAGGTTATGGACCTGTCGGCATCTCGACTAAATCATTTGGATCCGCGCTTCCGTAGTCGTTGTATGGGCTCTGGGCTTGAACGGTTCATTGCTCCGTGGCCTTATTGTACGTTGCAGTTGCTAGTGGGCGTCTGATCAACGCCCATAGGGCGCCCAATTGTCTTTAGGGCTACCATGGGCATGCCCGATCGCTTTGTATGCATACCAGCGGCTATGGGGAGTGTTTATATTTATTTATCCATCTCATGTTATTATTTACTGAGTGGATTATTTAAACCACAAGTATGCGGCATCTCTCTGGAGAATTCTGTTCTTGCTCGATTAATGACACAATTGAGACAAGTTTGTGAAATTTCCTTTCTGGTGCAAAAGAGGGTTGGAAATCATGAGATTTCCACTCTCGAAAGAGGGATGTAGGGAACTGTGTTAATTTTGACAGTGACGGTGTGATGTGATATCCGAAAAGACTGGAGAACGGCAATTTATTGTTGTTTTCGTCTGACATATTCGTAACAGCCACAAGTTAGTGGTTACTGTCAATTTAAGCACAATTTCTACCTTGCTGGGAGCTATAATTTCTCGTCATTGACCGCCAGCGAGGCAGCTATAGCTAATGACAGATGTTATCACTTTTATGTTATTTGCAAGGTCCCCCGGGATAGAAATTTTCTCTTTCTACCCGTATCCACGGTTTGATTTGGAGTCACCGGAGGGAAAGGACTGCCCCCGCAAGAGTTTATAGTCTTTGTATTTTGGTCTGGGCAGTGTGTCATTATGACCGGGGACAGAAGTCTACAGCGACACCACGTGCACTGCTGCGCGGGTAGAATTGCTGTCATATTTGTGAATATGTACATATATATGTATTTACAATGTGGTACCCGGATTTTAATTAATCTCCAGTTGTTTGCGCATATTGTGCCACTCACACTTCGTCCGCCAAATGCGGCCAGCATTTGTGGTGCGAGTGTTTTTAACAGTGCTGCCAGAGTATACTTTTTTAAAAGTATTATACTTTTTTTTTGGCCTTGGGTACTTTTTATACTTTTTTATACTTTTTTTGGCCTTAGGTACTTTTTTTATACTTTTTTGGGGGGTTATGTCAGATTTTTCTGGCAAAACTGCCAAAAAGCCCCCGAAAAAGCCCGCGAAGGCAATATCTAAACATTGTTGTAATAGTATATTTTAACAGATTCCAATCCATTGCCACACCGATGCTCAGGAGCCCATGCACGCCTTGATGTCACATGCACATGCAAAGACGCACATGCAAAGACACACAGTGGGCCCTTGACCATGCGGTGTGACAATGAAAAATGGAATGCTGAAGGTACTATTGGTTAGCCAATATATGCATCAAAACAGGTATGTCGATCAGAATATATACTTTTTTATACTTTTTTAGGTTACCGGACCTATGGTCCGATAACCTATTGGCATGGCGTTGCGTCCGTTGTCCGTCGTCCGTCGTCATCCGTCGTCGTCCGTCGTCGTCCACATTTTTATCTTTTTTGTTTACGGGCGAATTTTTCTGAAATTTTGCACAAAAATACTTAAAAATAATTCAAGAAGGAGGTCTTTTTTAGTTTTTTGATTTTCGCATTTTTTTCAAAATGGCGGCCGTTTTCGACGAAAAATGCCTGATTTTGGACTTTGGTGGCCATTTTCTCAAAATCTGTTCAGTAACTTTTTTTCTTTTTGATACATAACAATCCTCATATGTACTGCTATGACGTCTATAAATTTCGTTGCGCTTGAATCGCTCGAAGTGGGCCATTTTGGGCCCAAACTCGGCCCAAATGGGACTTTCCCATGTTAAATTCTCCTATGCTTTATAATGGGACACATTATGCCTAATATCTCACTTAATATTGAGATTAGAGACTAGGAATCAATTGTGGACATACTATAGGAAATGATATATGCTGAATATTTTTGTGACCTTGAATTTGACCTCTGACCTCAGTTTCAAGGTCAGAGCTCAAAATGGCTTATATCTCGCTTATTATCGACTTTACAGCTTAGGAATCAATTGTGGACATATAGGAAATGATATATGCTGAATATTTTCGTGACCTTGAATTTGACCTCTGACCTCAGTTTCAAGGTCAGAGCTCAAAATGGCTTATATCTCGCTTATTATCGACTTTACAGCTTAGGAATCAATTGTGGACATATAGGAAATGATATATGCTGAATATTTTGATGACCTTGAATTTGACCTTTGACCCCATTTTCAAGGTCAAAGGACAAAATGGCTAATATCTCGCTTGTTATCGACTTTACAGCTTAGGAATCAGTTATGAACATATAGGAAATGATATATGCAGATTATTGTCATGACCTTGAATTTGACCTTTGACCTCATTTTCAAGGTCAAAGGGCAAAATGGCTAATATCTCGTTTGTTATCGACTTTACAGCTTAGGAATCAGTTATGAACATATAGGATATGATATATGCAGATTATTGTCATGACCTTGAATTTGACCTTTGTCCTCATTTTCAAGGTCACAGGACAAAATGGCTAATATCTCACTTATTATCGATTTTACAGCTTAGGAATCAATTGTGGACATATAGGAAACGATATATGCTGAATATTCTCGTGACCTTGAATTTGACCTTTGACCTCATTTTCAAGGTCACAGGACAAAATGGCTAATATCTCGCTTATTATCGACTTTACAGCTTAGGAATCAATTGTGAACATATAGGAAATGATATATGCTGAATATTCTCGTGAACTTGAATTTGACCTTTGACTTCATTTCCAAGGTCATAGGACAAAATGGCTAATATCTCACTTATTATCAACTTTACAGCTTAGGAATCAATTGTGAACATATAGGAAATGATATATGTTGAATATTCTCGTGACCTTGAATTTGACCTTTGACCTCATTTTCAAGGTCACAGGACAACATGGCTAATATCTCGCTTATTATTGACTTTACGGCTTAGGAATCAATTGTGAACATATAGGAAATGATATATGCTGAATATTCTCGTGACCTTGAATTTGATCTTTCACTCCATTTCCAAGGTCATAGGACAAAATGGCTAATATCTCGCTTATTATCGACTTTACAGCTTAGGAATCAATTGTGAACATATAGGAAATGATATATGCTGAATATTCTCGTGAACTTGAATTTGACCTTTGACTTCATTTCCAAGGTCATAGGACAAAATGGCTAATATCTCACTTATTATCGACTTTACAGCTTAGGAATCAATTGTGAACATATAGGAAATGATATATGCTGAATATTCTTGTGACCTTGAATTTGACCTTTGACCTCATTTTCAAGGTCACAGGACAAAATGGCCAATATCTTGCTTATTATTGACTTTACAGCTTAGCAATCAATTGTCAACATATAGGAAATGATATATGCTGAATATTCTCATGACCTTGAACTTGACCTTTGACCTCATTTTCAAGGTCAGATCACAAAATGACTAGTATCTCACTTAATATCGACTTTACAGCTTAGGAATCAATTGTGAACATGCCAGAAATAATATGGGCTGAATGTTCTCGTGACCTTGAATTGACCAATGACCTTATTTTCAAGGTTATGGGACAAAAGGCTAAAATATACATTGTCCGGTAACCTTTCTTAGCCCTTGGGCTAATTTTTTTGGACTGGCATGTACTTTTTTTTGGAGGATTTCAGTACTTTTTTTCCAAAATGTTGGCTGGCAGCACTGGTTTTACCAGTTGTGTACTCCGCGTGCGGGCCGTGTCCGGAGGTGTATGGGTGTTCAGGCGTCTGCATTTGTGGATGTCCGTCCGTCCGTACTGGTGTCAACGTGGCAAGCCGTGTTGGCTTCGATAACTGTCCAAGACAGCTGTCCGCGGGTACATTTATGTCCGCGCGGACTTGCTGGAGCCGTTTTCGTGGCTCTGCCCCGCCTCGGACCCCCTCCGCGGGTCTGAGGAGCCGGCCGGCTGGGCCGCCGGCAACCCCATTTTAGAGGTACTACCACTTTTGATCACTCGGTGTGTCGTTTTAAAAAATTTCTAAATTTAAAGCTTGACTTTCAAGATTGTCCAAAGACTCGGCACACCGTCCCTTTCGGCAGATGACCTTCCAAGGTCATCATCCTTTCTGGAACACCTCGTTCAAAATTTTAGCTTGTTCATTAGAGTTTATTCAAAATATTGGAGCGTGTTCAGTATAGTCAGTAAGTCCGGGAGTCGTTCCCCATTCTTCCAAAATGGACCCTTAAGGTCTGAGTCTTTGGCGTCGCGACTTGCGGGTACCGCTCACCTTGCTTCCTACTGGTTCCGCCATGTTGTAGTTCTAGTAATTGCGGCGCCCGCCGTGTGCGCCCTGTGCCGAACGTTACACAACATTCATGTTACATCTACAACATGGTCTAATTCGGAATATATTTGGATGTTTAAGACGAATAGATTTTATGAAAGAGACCTACTATTTGTACACTACATGATTACATAAATATATTCATTAGTTCTGTCGTGATAGTAACAAAATACAATTATGAATTCCATACTTTCATTGTCTTGGTGTGTGCCGAATTCAACGACGCTCTAAACTTTTCTCAGTTGTGGAGCTCTCTCGGGGAAGGTCACTCTTTGATTCTTCTGCAGGCATCGATGACACTGCCACTTGTGATTCCGTTGAAGGAGAAATACGGAGTGATTCCATTCCTTCACTAGTAATCAGGATCCGCCCTGTCTCTTGTACTTCATCAGCACTGCTTCTTGCGGGATTTGAGGACATCCCACTAGTAGACACCGTGTGGTCCTCAGGGCCTCTGACTGCACCTTCATTCATGTAAACCCCGGGAGTTATATCAGATGTGGAGCTCACCGGTTGTTCTCCACTCATCAGTGCATCTCCAACCCCGATCGGCCCTGTCTCTTGTGATTCAACCTCCGAAGAAGGGCTACCGGGCACTCTGTGTACTTCACCAGCACTGCTTCTTGCGGGATTCGAGAAAATCCCAAATGTGGCGTAATTGCCCTCTTCCTCGCTCGAACGTTGGCGGATCAGACTTTCCAGGTCTTTTTGCGATGCAGAAGTCATGAGTTTGATTTCATCCTCGGTAATTGGGGATTTTATCTTCATTGCCACGGTAGTCCTTATATCTGCCACTTCTCCGGAACGACACGCTACTACTCGAGTGAATGCGTTCCCTTCTGAAAAAAGATCCTCGATTAAAAATATAGAATATTTATGACTGCTTTTTGCCATACATACACCACACAAAATCAATACACGGTCAATACATTCAAACCACAGTACGCGCGCACTTAATAATTCCAGGAAACTCGCATCCATCACGTGCATGACCACGGCAACATTAGGCAGGAAAAAACACAGACACGCAGACTTGCCTTGCCATTAATGGCTCTGGGACAGAGCCAGGCATTAGAGTTGAATAAACAAGAAAATGCAGCTAACTGCGAGAGACGACATTAGAGCTCGAGCACACCATCAGCACCACGAGACCTGAATATATCTTACACACCTCCCCCCCCCCCCCCCCCCCCTTACAAAAAAAATTGAAACATATCATGTCCCACATGATTCCAATTCATTCCCGTATATTATGATGAAACACATAGGCCTACTTCAATCATATTCCTAATGAATAAACATTTATTTTGAACTCAATGAAACAGATACGCCTGATAAAATGATATTGAACCTCAATAAAATATCCTTAAAATATTGGAAACTATGAGGAATATCTGCATCTGATATTATGATATAGATAACACATGCATACTGAGCAAATTAAAAGACCAGTTTAAAATAAAAAGGTTTCGCAACCCAGCATGGAACACCTTGTCATGTGATAAAATATGTCCAAATGTAGTCGTGGTACCGTAGACGAATCGTTGTGTTTACTTCATTACGCCAAAGAAGGCCGCACACAAGGTTACATGTACATGCATGCACAAAATGCTGCACAGAAAATTGTACGTTCCAAAGTACGCGTCATTGCGGTAAAATTTGCTTTGCATTCTGGGAACGTGAATTTCCATCGGCTCCGCCATTTTGACGTTTTCCAGACGAGCTGACCATTTTGCGTAATTTTCTCAAACCTAACACATCGATTTATGCATTATATATCTGTGGAATATTCAAAGCTTGCCATCAAATCGAGAGATTTTATGTCAAGGACGAAGAAAATAGTCATTTGAAGTAGGTGTACAAAGGTTTACATGCGAAAACGGGCGTCGATAGGTTGGCATGAAACCTCCACGAAAAAGTCAGCACATAGACATGTAGAGGGTTGGGGGCTTCGCCCCCAACGCTCTAATGTCAAAAAACGGGTTACTACCGGATTATCCAAAACTGTTATAAATCTATTGTGTCATGAATAATATACACAGGTGAGCCAATAAAGATACTAGTAGTTTTTCCCACCTTTCACTGCAAAGAAGAAGTTTAATATTTTTTCTTCAATGCTGACAAGAAATTCTGAAACTGAAACAGGAATTGGATGTGCGTATACTGTTGGTACAAAAATTTGGTATGTAGTACATAACTCCCATCCTCCCAAATGCCGATAGTTTCACTTCGACAGTCGCACAACCCCTCTGGAAGATTTTATCTCACCCTCAACTTCTGAAGTAGTTGTGCTAAACCAAATTTTGGCTGATTTGGTATCGTTCAGAAGATCGAAACTGACTTTTGCCGAGTTGTATATTTGTGAACCAAACCTCAGACACCTTTAGCGAATGACAGCTGACAGTCCAAAATGGCCGGTGGGAAAAACGAAATTACTTCCTCGACTGCTAAACTGCTGCTAATGGAGAGATTATGGGTAACTGAATCTAATTATACCCAAAATAGTGGCGTTCAATGAAAAATAATAAACCACCGTGCCAACATCATATTCTGCCAGGCTCTCTCAGAGCCATTCCGGGCAAAGACTTGCCCCGCCATTTTGAATTACGATCTCGAGTCTAGAAGAAGTGTTCTCTGAGTGAGGATGTGTTTTGGATAATCTGAACCTAACAATGAATTTTCGAAATATAGTGGACTGAATATGGTGTAACTGACTTGTATCTGGAGAATATATTAGAAGGCCTATTGGTGGTCATGTGAGAGAGGCCGTGAGCATGACTGTCATTTCATTCGCACCAAAAGTGACTTGTGCAAAAAAAGAATTGTTATAGGGCGTGTAAGTGAGATTTGAAACGTCACGTTATTTTACGTGATTTGACCTTTCTGGTGACATTGGATTTTCCCGCCAAATTTTTGAGCCAATTCGCAAAATTCTACATATTCGAATTCCTGAAACTTACACGGAAATTATCGGAAAATTATCGCATGTTCGTACATTGATCATGACCCGTTCCTACGATCGCTAACGATCTAAATTTGCATTTTTCATAAGCATTTCATTCCATTTAAAAGGGATGAAAAACGTATTCCAAGGTCATGATCTTGACGGGAGAAAAAAGCTCATTCCCTTGAAACTACGTGACTAGTATCCAAACCGTTGGTGGTGTTTGTGACTATATATGATGTGGCATATGTTCTGTACACTTTTCGTTATAACATCACAAAAATAATCTTGGTATGTTAGAATATGGAGTCCAAAAACATGCTGTGAAACACAACATAGATCGGGGGCAAATTTACTATGAAAAAATATACCCTTATTATTCTAAACAGTGGTATGCTGTAGTTCAGAGCAAGTGTAATAAATAAAATAGTTGATTGTAACGATATTCGTAATCATATTTTTGTATAGTGCTTCTGAAATCGAGCAAAATCAGCAAAAATGACCACGTGGCAATGTTTGTCACCACTACGTACCTGAATACGTCATTTTACGACATATGAGAAACGAGACTTACAGGCCCTATTGGCAGTCGGACTCGCGTTTGCATAGCGAACTCGTACTATACGACGTGGCAAAGTCTGATAGGGACCTGACGAACTTTTCTCACCCTCTGTCAAAATACGTCATGTATATGGGATAGTGAAAATTTGTCTGGTGTGAACCGACCTGGGAAAACTCTATCCCAGGTTTGTTGTGTCACGTGGTATGACGTAACAATACAAATGACGCGTTTGGTAGGTTATAACAATGGCTAGTCATGGATGATCGAGCACCGAATTTCTTCCACAAAAAGTGACAAAACATGGGGAAATAATATGAAAAACTGTCAAAACAGGACTGGACGCGCGAGAAAAAGAATCCCATGTCATTTTTGTGTGGGATAGAGATTTCCCGACTCGTCCTCAGTGCATCCAAGGCTCGCCTAAAGGCTCGCCTTGGATTCGCACTGACGACTCGTCGGGAAATCTCTATCCCACACAAAAACGACATGGGATTCTCTTACTATCTCATCACAAAAATAAACTATAATGCCTTTCATTTTTATAAACAAAAGTAAATGGTAGTCATATGATAAAACACATAACTAACGGTGCTACTATTATGTGTTCAGATTGTTATTTTGTTTAATATATGAGTGGCCAATATGAGGTCGAAATCCCCATCATTATATGTGGAAGTCATCAGCTGAAATCACCAATTTCTGATATTTCAAGTAGTTGTTATTCCAAAACCAATCACGATACCCAGACGGATATTGACCATAACATATGGAACATATTTCCGAGAAAACTTCTGAGCGAAGTTTGGAAGGTCAGCATCTAGAATTCAGGTCCTGGCCGAAAAAAAGGTACACATTTAAAAATGCCAAAAGCTCTACCATAAATCATAATCAATTTAGCCGCGGTGGGTTTTTTTTTATTTTCCTATGGCAAATATATGATATATGACTGATGGTCGTACAACCATTTATCGCCCAATGTCGAAACTGTAAGTGTCATCAACTTCAATTTTAGTAACTAAATCTAATGAGTGAGGGTTTGCATTCTCAATCTTCGTGATATTTTTGTGATGCGCAATGAAATCGTGTTATAGCTTGGAAAATATCGCAAGAACTGAACAAGTTGGCAATCTACCCTAATGTGTCATTTTCCGCTATTTGATCATCCAAAAAGAATAAAAATATTGTTGAAATTTGGGACCAGTGGATGATTTCTACGCAGCCATTCTAATTTCACAAAACTGCCCTGCAATAAAGTAAACAAATGCTCTAAATCATATGCGGACAACGAAATTCAATGATGGGGCGAAATTAATTCAACACTGAAATTCAACACAATTTCTGTTCGATTCACAGGCTTGATTGGGTGTGCTATGTGAAGAATACCTTCTGATGAGCTTCCTCCGAACATCTTCAGGTTGAACTGGACATAGTGATTGAAGACAGTTTTGAAGAGAAATGTCACAAATTTCAGCAGCTCACTCCGTGTGGTTGGTTTAAAGCATGCATCCCGTGTGATGGCTGGGATGCCACTGGGGTCAATACTATGTAGGACATCAGTTTTTTCAAGATTTACCACCTTAGATGATGTCCCATCGCCTGCCATCCAAGTGTGGATATGGCCGAAATTCTCACATTTTTCAAACAGCACTTTTGCTGTGACAGCAGTGTTTTCCCCAGCTCGTTCTTGCAGGTATTTATCTGGCTCTGGACGAACATCAGGAATGTACTGCTGCACAACTTTGTCATGGAGTTTGGGATAGTGGTATGCTGTGTTGCCACGTTTTGTCCAGTTTTCAAGTCTGCGCATCAGTTTTGTGACAACTGATCCATTACGGTCGAATGTGACATCTTTGTCCTTTTTTTTATTTTTTGAATAGGCAAATGAATGTGGCAGTTCGACCCCCCCAAGACTGATCTTCCTTGCTCCGAGAGCTCGTGAATCCGAGTATGTCTTTTGCAGACACTTCCTCTGAGAAAAATGCATCAGCATCTATACATATGCAGTGGGGAACTGGAATTGTTAGGAAAGAGCATAACGCACCTTCAAACTGCCCCTTTCCATTGACACGTATAACTGTTAAACCCCGCAGCATGTGAATGAGCATAGGCTTCGTTTGCTCATCAACTACAGGTACTTGTTCAGGATCTAACTTAGACATGAAGGACTCTGGCATGGCGGATTTGCGAGACAACCAGCGCTCCGCTTCGTCTACCCAAGCCTGGAGAAGAATTTCATCCTCTTCACCCTCAACAAGCAATAACATTTCTTTTGCCAAAACATGCTTCCAATTCATGTATTTCCTTTGGATACTCCTGACACCAGTCCCTGAAATGGTCTGTGCAGGTGCTGAAATTGTCCAAGCACAGGTTTTGTTGAAAAGATATTTCAACAAACTGATGTTTTGATAGTTTGTTTGATCCATCAGTTCTGGCTTCTGTGTTACTAAGATGACAGACGCGTGTTCATTTTTCATCAGTGATTTGATCATACCAGGAAGAACAATTGTATGGTGTAATCCTATAACTATTTCGGGGGTAGTCGACTTGAGTATGTTAGTAAGATGCATCTCAAACTCTGCCCTTCGTCTCTGTTCTCCATCAAGCAGATCTTCATGTTCATCTCCCATGTAAAGCCGATTATCCTTAACATATATATCCTCGTCAAAGCAACATTCACCATCTCTCACACGGGCTTGAGTGTATTCATCAGTGTCATTCACCACAGTGAATATCTGTGGCAGCTCCTTCAATTCTGGATTGTGTTCATATTCGTTTGTCAAGTTTTTAATTAGACATTCAGTCACTTGACTGACACTGCTTAAGTCAAGAGTGGGTTCACAATCAGGGATTTGTATGGTACAATATGACCGTTTTCTCACATTTGCATAAGTCAACATGAAATGATCGTCCTCGTGGCACATCCTGAAGTGAGTGGTCACGCCAGTTTCACAATACAGACCCTGTACCTCGCACACATAAGGCTCTCTTTGGTTGGGACCAAAAAATCCCGGAGGGACTGCCGATACAGCATAATTGATTATGTCAGTAGCCTTTGCGGCTGTGACAATGACAAAGGAGCCAAAATCCTGGTCGTCAGTGTTCTTATGCATCAGATCTCCTTGACCTTCTCGCAATGGACCAGCCACTCCAGCAAGCAATTCCAGCAGAACTTTTGATGGATATGGCTCATACATGAGAGTGGAGCCATAAACCATTCGTGGAATTACTCTATTTTTGTCATTGACTCCTTGTGGAATAATCCAATCCACATTCCTTCTAAACGGGCGGATATTCTGCAAATGAACAGATCTCAGGCGAAGTTGAAACATGGTTCCTGTAGCAGAAGAATAGTATATTAAATTACATGAACAATGTGAAGCAGGACATAGTACGTACTATATGTAGTATACCATCGCCAAAACAAACCCCACAATTACGAAATGGAGAACCCCCAAGGGCCCAAGTATCATATCCTGCGCTTTACTCTATACCTATTCAATAAGGATTAAAAAGGTGACAGACGGATTAAATGGTATACCTTTTATTGGGCGAGTAGTATTAAGGCGCAGCGTATGATACTTGGGCCGTCCCGAGGAACATGGAGTTATTTAACATGATTGAGGGCAGCAGCCCGAGACTATGTGGAATAAACCCTGTTACTCGAGGGGTTTCTCTGTTTTAAATCATAAAGAGAACTACTCAACCGTGACCTTCCATGGTTTAATAAACATAAAACATTGATTTAACTCATTCGAAAACAATGCAAGCTTATATTCAAATCATCCGAATCTTGCAACTATTTCATGGAACAACGTTTGCACTTGGGTGATAACTCTGATCAATGAAACCCCTTGGGTGTATCCCCCTGATGCCAATTATTCATGTCGCACAGAAAGTTGGTAATACAGAAAATAATATAATAACTCGCCAGTTAGACGTCAGTTACCGAATTTCCTTTGGGCTGATCCAGGAATTGGAGGGGAGGGAATGAGTGCAGCCGAGAAGTTAGAACCTTTTTATGTTCTGAGATTCGTGTACCACCATGACCGCTCCGGTGTATGAATTTACTATAAAATCATTACTTATGCTCCTGTTCTCCAACATATTTGAATTTGAGAAGAAATTGTACCCCCAACCCCCTTCGCCTCCCCCTCTGTATCCGCCTATGGTTTAGGACCTTAACTACTTTTATTATACAGTTCAATCCTAATCGAATTTTCTGTTTTGTCGTAAATGATGTTCATATGCCAACAAAATCGGTCCCGTTGTGAAAATTGCATGTACAACAAGTTATCCATGTTGAAAACAGCGTGGATAATAATGCGTGGATAATATATGAATATCTGGTCGTAGATCCTGTTATATCAACGGGGAAGTCCTTGCGACTCAAACAACTCAAGGTCGACGATCAAAGGTCAAGATAAATATTTACCTTTGCGTCAAAACCAAGTAGATTACTATATCTCAGGAACTACTAAAGATAGTAACATGGAAGTAACACCAGTTGGTATGTTGCATAATAGCTGTGAAGATATGGCATTAAACCATGTTATAAGCACCTCCAAGTTCTTATGCTCCAGAAAAGGGTAAAGGTCAGGTTCAATATTGACCTCCAAGTCAAAATCGAGTAGGTCATCTCAGGAACTAATCAAGATGAAAAGACGAAAATATAACCATAACATGGCATTCACTTAGTGTAACAACTTTTGCCTACGTATACTTAAGGCCTATGACCTATAAAATTTTCAAGCGCCTGAGGTTAAAATTGACCTTGAAGATGACCTTGACCTTTTCCGAATATATTAAGTACTAACTCGTTTGAGGCTGCACACCTGGGTTAGAAGGCCCTATATAAATCAATGTAAATTTCCCCACTTCGGAACCTCTCATCTCTATCAAAGGGGAAGAAAATAAACTTATTGTTCATTTTTTCTGACAGCTACATCACTGGGCTGTAATAAAAATGTCATTTCGTCATATGGTCACACGCTCGTTTTTTCGCTAAATCTAAATGAAAAAAATCACCAGTTTCCGCCCGTTTTGCCGACGAGCATCTGACAGCCGAGGTCCCCTCGAAACATGTGTGTTCGGCGTAGGAATACCAGACATTTAATGTTTTGTCAAAACGACATGTAGTGCAATGTTCGAAGCTTTTTAGCTGCAAAACACCACTAGTTATATATTCAATATCCACAAAGACTGCATACATGCCTGAAATCCAAGGTTTTTTTAGGCACTATTTGATTGGGTACACGGATGTTCATCGGAGGTATCCCAGGTGTGATACCTTGAAAGGTCTTTGAGAATATTTCCCAAATCTGTCACCATTTTGTTAAAAATCGGATGGCACTCAACGTCATTGTGACGTCAAATGTGATGTTTGATTGAAAATTACGTTTTCGTGTGTCAGATGTACATAATTCGTCTCTCGTGGTATAGGAACCTCCATGCAAAGCTCAGCAGCCATTGCCCTAGAAATTCTGCCGAAAATATTGATTTCACCCTGACTTCTACATAAGATTTTTGGGCAGTCGTGAAAATTTAGCAAAAATACATCAAAATTAACAGGCATTAATATCGTCTAGAAAAAAAAAAGAAAAAAAAAACTAGACGTCAAGGCCTCAAGACGCCTTGGGGCATTTCGTGTGAGTTCTATTCCTACCTAACATATACTTAAGAGACCGTGTCTAGAACCATGAAGACTCTGACACTGTCCGTTGTCAAAGTTTAAGTGACATACCCCGCCCTTAGACATCTTGGCGTTTCGCTCTACGACGCACCGTTTCCGAGATACGGCAAACAGAAAGTGCTGAGTCGGCGAAAATAAAATCAACACCAGAAGTCGTCTCGACCCAAGATACCCTCTAGACTAGCTTGTCTAGTACCAGAAGGCCGGAATTGAGCTCCGTTTCGCTCTACGATGCACCGTTTCCGAGATACAGGAAGTGCCGAGTCGGCGAAAAAAATCGACACCAGGGGTCGTCTCGACCCAAGATACCCTCTAGACTAGTTTGTCTAGTGCCAGGAGGCCGAAATTGAGCTCCGTTTCGCTCTACGACGCACCGTTTCCGAGATACGGCCAAACAGGAAGTGCCGAGTCGGCGAAAAAAAAATCGACACCAGGGGTCGTTTCGACCCAAGATACCCCCTAGACTAGTTTGTCTAGCGCCAGGAGGCCGAAATTGAGCTCCGTTTCGCTCTACAACGCACCGTTTCCGAGATATGCAGGAAACCTCAAGGATGACTGGGCGAAAACTCTTCCGACCTCTAGGTCAAAGGTCGTTTCACGGATTGATCCCAAAATCAATAGGGTTCTTTCCTGTTGGTATATGAACCTCCATGCAAAGTTTTGCAGCCATTGCGTGAATCATTTTTGAGTTATCGCGCGGAAAGAAAGTCTAAAAAAGTCCAAAACCTCAATTTCATCCTCACGGACCTCACGGACCCCGCACCCGGCTTCAAAATTATACAGCACATCTACATAATATGTCTGAACAGTGGTGAAAATTTCAAGTCAATCCGTCGAGGCGTTCTCGAGTTATCGCGCGGAAACGAAAACGGCGGAAAGTAAGAAAAAGAAAAGAAAAAAAAAGAAAAAAAAAAAAAGAAAAAAAAACAGACAAAACCATAAGGGCATTTCGGGCCGAAATGCCCTAACTAGCCCCAGGGCTAAGAAAGGTTACCAGAGCAAAGCAGTGTTAACCACAACTGTTTTTGCTTAAACTGCTCTTTCAAGTTCATTGAAGTTCAAATTCAAGATCACCACTGAAATTACTACATATATGACTACCCATTCGGATGTGCCAATATTTAGGCTCTGTCTTGAAGAATTCTAGGAGTTTGCGCCGCACATTGTCGATTATAAAGTAAAAAGTAGATGAAAATTTCTAAGTCCAAAGAATTTTTCAATGACAAAAGCAATTTCCTTGGCTGCAGATGGTTCTAAATAGACAGTGGCTTCATTTCAGACCGATAAGGTTTTATTTTCACCGACCCGTCGGAGAATCAAAAAAGCTGCCACATGCAAACTCAAGCGTATAGAACAATGGAACTTATACACATCACAATTAGAGGTTCACACGGGGAGTCTTATTCATCAGTTAGAGAAAATGTTACTCAACAGATTTCGAGAAAATCGCTGAAAAACTCCAAATCATCGTTTTTCGACGAGAAAGGCCTCTTGACCTTCCGATGTCATTGAAGGTCAAATTCAAGGTCACCACTGAAACCGCACATATATGATTTTCCATTTGAGTGTGCCAATATTCAAGCTCTCTTGAAGGGTTCTAGGAGTACATGGAGCTCCCATTATGAAGGGAAAAGTGGATGGATTTTCAAAACAAAATTCAATGCTGGAACGCTTTTTTCGGCTGGAAAGGCTCAAAGCGTATAGTCATATAGTGACTTGATATATATGCCAAAAACATTTATTTTCGCCGACATGTCGAAAAATTTAAATTGGCGATCCAAGGGCAATGAAATTTATACACATCACGAAGGTACATAAGGTGAACATCTCAAACCTGTCTGGACTGGTTTTTTTAGAGAAAGGTCGTCAAAGTCCGAAATTGGGTGTGCTGTACGGTTAAAATACTGAATTTCGTGTCAATTGACAATCAATTACAATCAAGCCAACTACAAGTTTAATGAATAGCTTTATTATATGGACATTACCCTACTTAAGTGACACTTTTGTGTTGTATAACATGTACCGCCTTTACCCGGGAATGTCAATAAACTACTACTACTACGAATATGACCGCCATTCTGAGAAAAATAAGAAACACCACCTTCTTGATTTAATTTTAGGTATTTTCCCCCAATTTTCGAAGAAAATTTGACCGTAAACTTCAATGACGGACGACGGCGGATCACCACGACAATAGGTTATTGGACCATGAGTTCGGTAACATAAGAAACAACTCTTCTTTACAAAAAGATAAAGATAATTTAATAAAGTTCTTTACTTCCATATTATCACACAAGGTCAAACATTTGAGGGTCAACAGTTCCAACTCCAGCTGATACTATAGTGACTGAATCTTAGGGTTAGGGTTTGCAATCTATTAGTGTCCAGTTGAATTCTTCTCTCAGTGAATAATTCTCAGAGAAGCTTATTAGGAATTTGGAATATAAATCTTTGCTGTATTCCTACAGTGCAACTGCCGGTGACAAGTCACGCCAAGAACCCTCTGTGCACGAGAGTTCTAGTACACTGTGTTGCAGATTAACAAAAAGAGAATATCCATATGGTCAGGCACGCATACTGACAAGTTCAATGGCCTATGATCAGGTGCAACATGGTGAAAATAGCTCAATGGCCTATGATCAGGTGCCACATGGTGAAAATAGCTCAATGGCCTATGATCAGGTGCCACATGGTGAAAATAGCTCAATGGTCTATGAACCAGGCGCCACAAGGTGAAAATAGCTCAATGGCCTATAACCAGGTGCCACAAGGTGAAAATAGCTCAATGGCCTATGACCAGGCGCTTCATGGTGAAAATAGCTCAATGGCCTATGGCCAGGCGCCACAATTTGAAAATAGTTCAATAGCCTATGACCAACTGCCACAGGTAGGGTGAAAATAGCACAATGGCCTATGACCAGGCACCACATGGTGAAAATAGCACAATGGCCTATGACCAGGCACCACAAGGTGAAAATAGCTCAATGGCCTATGACCAACTGCCACATGGTGAAAATAGCACAATGGCCTATGACCAACTGCCACATGGTGAAAATAACACAATGGCCTATGACCAACTGCCACATGGTGAAAATAGCTCAATGGCCTATGACCAACTGCCACATGGTGAAAATAGCACAATGGCCTATGACCAGGCACCACATGGTGAAAATATCTCAATGGCCTATGACCAGGCACCACATGGTGAAAATAGCCCAATGGCCTATGACCAGGCGCCACATGGTGAAAATAGCTCAATGGCCTATGCTCAGGCGCCACAAGGTGAACATAGCTCAATGGCCTATGATCAGGTGCCACAATGTGAAAATAGCTCAATGGCCTATGCTCAGGTGCCACATGGTGAAAATAGCTCAATGGCCTATGCTCAGGTGCCACATGGTGAAAATAACTCAATGGCCTATGCTCAGGTGCCACATGGTGAAAATAGCCCAATGGCCTATGATCAGGTGCCACATGGTGAAAATAGCCCAATGGCCTATGATCAGGTGCCACATGGTGAAAATAGCTCAATGGCCTATGCTCAGGTGCCACATGGTGAAAATAGCCCAATGGCCTATGATCAGGTGCCACATGGTGAAAATAGCTCAATGGCCTATGCTCAGGCGCCACAAGGAGAACATAGCTCAATGGCCTATGATCAGGTGCCACATGGTGAAAATAACTCAATGGCTTATGACCAGGCACCACAAGGTGAAAATAGCTCAATGGCTTATGACCAGGCGCCACAATGTGAAAATAGCTCAAAGGCTTATGACCAGGCGCCACAATGTGAAAATAGCTCAATAGCTTAAGACCAGGCACCACAAGGTGAAAATAGCTCAATAGCTTAAGACCAGGCGCCACAAGGTGAAAATAGCTCAATGGCTTATGACCAGGCACCACAGGGTGAAAATAGCTCAATGGCTTATGACCAGGCACTACAAGGTGAAAATAGCTCAATGGCCTATAACCAACTGCCACATTCTGAAAATAGCTCAATGGCCTATGACCAGGTGCCACAGGGAGAAAATACCACAATGACTTATGACCATGCACCACATGGTGAAAATAGCTCGATGGCCTATGATCAAACACCAAAGGGTGAAAATAGCTCAATGCCTTGTGACCAGGCACCACATGGTGAAAATAGTTCAATGCCATATGATCAGGCACCACAAGGCGAAAATAGCACAATGGCTTATGACCAGGCACCACATGGCCAAAATAGCTCAATGGCCTATGATCAGGTGCCACAGGGTGAAAATAGCTCAATGGCCTATGATCAGGTGCCACATGGTGAAAATAGCTCAATGGCTTATGGTCAGGCACCACATGGTGAAAATAGCTCAGTGGCTTATGATCAGGTGCCACAAGATGAAAATAGCTCAATGGCCTATGACCAGGCAAAACATGGTGAAAATAGCTCAATGGCCTATGATCAGGTGCCACAAGGTGAAAATAGCTCATTGGTATATGATCAGGTGCCACAAGGTGAAAATAGCTCAATGGCCTATGACCAGGCGCCACAATGTGAAAATAGCTCAATGGCTTATGACCAGGCGCCACAAGGTGAAAATAACTCAATGGCTTATGACCAGGCGCCACCAGGTGAAAATAGCTCAATGGCTTATGACCAGGCGCCACAAGGTGAAAATAACTCAATGGCTTATGACCAGGCGCCACCAGGTGAAAATAGCTCAATGGCTTATGACCAAGCGCCACAAGGTGAAAATAGCTCAATGGTTTATGAACAGGCACCACAGGGTGAAAATAGCTCAATGGCTTATGACCAGGCGCCACAAGGTGAAAATAGCTGAATGGCCTGTGACCAACTGCCACATGGTGAAAATAGCTCAAAGGCTTATGACCAGGCGTCACAATGTGAAAATAGCTCAATAGCCTATAACCAGGCTCCACAGGGTGAAAATAGCTCAATGGCCTATAAGCAACTGCCACATGGTGAAAATAGCACAATGGCTTATGACCAGGCACCACAGAGTGAAAATAGTCCAATGGCTTATGACCGATACCACAAGCTGAAAATAGCTCAATGGCCTATGACCAGGCACCACATGGTCAAAATAGCACAATGGCTTATGATCAGGTGCCACAGGGTGAAAATAGCTCAATGGCCTATGATCAGGTGCCACAAGATAAAAATAGCTCGATGGCCTATGACCAGGCACCACATGGTCAAAATAGCACAATGGCTTATGATCAGGTGCCACAGGGTGAAAATAGCTCAATGGCCTATGATCAGGTGCCACAAGGTGAAAATAGCCCAATGGCCTATGATCAGGTGCCACATGGTGAAAATAGCTCAATGGCTTATGGTCAGGTGCCACATCGTGAAAATAGCTCAATGGCCTATGATCAAGTGCCACATGGTGAAAATAGCTCAATGGCTTATGATCAGGCACCACATGGTGGAAATAGCTCAATGGCTTATGATCAGGCGCCACAAGGTGAAAATAGCTCAATGGTTTATGAACAGGCACCACATGGTGAAAATAGCTCAATGACCTATGACCAGGCACCACATGGTGAAAATAGCTCAATGGCTTATGACCAGGCGCCACAAGATGAAAATAGCTCAATGGCCTGTGACCAACTGCCACATGGTGAAAATAGCTCAATGGCTTATGACCAGGCACGACAAGGTTAAAATAGCTCAATGGCCTATGACCAACTGCCACAGGGTGAAAATAGGTCAATGGTTTATGACCAGGTGCCACAGAGGGAAAATAGCACATTGGCTTATGACCAGGTGCCACATGGTGAAAATAGCACAATGGCTTATGACCAGGCACCACAGAGTGAAAATAGTTCAATGGCTTACGACCAGGCACCACAAGCTGAAAATAGCTCAATGGCCTATGACCAGACACAACATGGTCAAAATAGCCCAATGGCTTATGATTAGATGCCACATGGTGAAAATAGCTCAATGGCTTATGGTCAGGTGCCACATGGTGAAAATAGCTCAATGGCCTATGATCAGGTGCCACATGGTGAAAATAGCTCAATGGCCAATGATCAGGAGCCACATGGTGAAAATAGCTCAATGGCTTATGGTCAGGTGCCACATGGTGAAAATAGCTTAATGGCCTATGATCAGGTGCCACATGGTGAAAATAGCTCAATGGCCTATGATCAGGCACCACAGGGGGAAAATAGCTCAATGGCTTATGACCAGGTGCCACATGGTGAAAATAGCACAATGGCTTATGATCAGGCACCACAGAGTGAAAATAGTTCAATGGCTTACGACCAGGCACCACAAGCTGAAAATAGCTCAATGGCCTATGATCAGGTGCCACATGGTGAATATAGCTCAATGGCCTATGATCAGGTGCCACATGGTGAAAATAGCTCAATGGCTTATGGTCAAGTGAAAATAGCTCAATGGCCTATGATCAAGTGCCACATGGTGAAAATAGCTCAATGGTTTATGGTCAGGTGCCACATGGTGAAAATAGCTTAATGGCCTATGATCAGGTGCCACATGGTGAAAATAGCTCAATGGCCTATGATCAGGTGCCACATGGTGAAAATAGCTCAATGGCCTATGATCAGGTGCCACATGGTGAAAATAGCTCAATGGCTTATGGTCAGGTGCCACATGGTGAAAATAGCTCAATGGCCTATGATCAGGTGCCACATGGTGAAAATAGCTCAATGGCTTATGGTCAGGTGAAAATAGCTCAATGGCCTATGATCAGGTGCCACATGGTGAAAATAGCTCAATGGCTTATGGTCAGGTGCCACATGGTGAAAATAGCTTAATGGCCTATGATCAGGTGCCACATGGTGAAAATAGCTCAATGGCCTATGATCAGGTGCCACATTGTGAAAATAGCTCAATGGCCTATGATCAGGTGCCACATGGTGAAAACAGCTCAATGGCTTATGGTCAGGTGCCACATGGTGAAAATAGCTCAATGGCCTATGATCAGGTGCCACATGGTGAAAATAGCTCAATGGCTTATGATCAGGTGCCACATGGTGAAAATAGCTCAATGGCCTATGACCAGGTGCCACATGGTGAAAATAGCTCAATGGCTTATGGTCAGGTGCCACATGGTGAAAATAGCTCAATGGCCTATGATCAGGTCCCACATGGTGAAAATAGCTCAATGGCTTATGATCAGGCACCACATGGTGGAAATAGCTCAATGGCTTATGATCAGGTGCCACATGGTGAAAATAGCTCAATGGCTTATGGTCAGGTGCCACATGGTGAAAATAGCTCAATGGCCTATGATCAGGTCCCACATGGTGAAAATAGCTCAATGGCTTATGATCAGGCACCACATGGTGGAAATAGCTCAATGGCTTATGATCAGGTGCCACAAGTTGAAAAAAGCTCAATGGCCTGTGATCATGTGCCACAAGGTGAAAATAGCTCAATGACCTATGATCAGGCACCACAGGGTGAAAATAGCTCAATGGCCTATGATCAGGTGCCACAAGGTGAAAATAGCTCAATGGCCTATGACCAGGCACCACATGGTGAAAATAGCTCAATGGCCTATGATCAGGTGCCACAAGGTGAAAATAGCTCAATAAGCTATTACCAACTGAAACATGGTGAAAATAGCTCAATGGCCTATGACCAACTGCCACATGGTGAAAATAGCTCAATGGCATATGACCAGGCGCCACAAGGTGAAAATAGCTCAATTACCTATGATCAGGCACCCCAGGGTGAAAATAGCTCAATAGCCTATGACCAACCGCCACATGGTGAAAATAGCTCAATGGCCTATGACCAGGTGCCACAAGGTGAAAATAGCTCAATGGCTTATGACAAGGCACCACATGGTGAAAATAGCTCAATGGCTTATGACCAGTCACCACAAGGTGGAAATAGCTCAATGGCTTACGATCAGGTGCCACATGGTGAAAATAGCTCAATGGCTTATGAACAGGCACCACAGGGTGAAAAATAGCTCAATGGCTTATGACCAGGCACCACAAGGTGAAAATAGCTCAATGGCTTATGTCCAGGTGAAACATGGTGAAAATAGCTCAATGGCCATGATGGCCTGTGACCAGGTGCCACAGTGTGAAAACAGCTCAATGGCTTATGACCAGGCGCCACATGGCGAAAATAGCTCAATGGCCTATGATCAGGTGCCACATGGTGAAAATATCTCAAAGGCCTATGACCAGGCACCACATGGTGAAAATAGCTCAATGGCCTATGATCAGGCACCACATGGTGAAAATAGCTCAATGGCTTATGACAAGGCGCCACATGGTGAAAATATCTCAAAGGCCTATGACCAGGCGCCACATGGCGAAAATAGCTCAATGGCCTATGATCAGGTGCCACATGGTGAAAATATCTCAAAGGCCTATGACCAGGCACCACATGGTGAAAATAGCTCAATGGCTTATGACAAGGCGCCACATGGCGAAAATAGCTCAATGACCTATGATCAGGTGCCACGTGGTGGAAATAGCTCAATGGCCTATGACCAGGCACCACATGGTGAAAATAGCTCAATGGCCTATGATCAGGTGCTACAAGGTGAAAATAACTCAATGGCCTATGATCAGGTGCCACAAGGTGAAAATAGCTCAAAGGCCTGTGACTAGGCGCCACATGGTGAAAATAACTCAATGGCCTATGATCAGGTGCCACAAGGTGAAAATATCTCAAAGGCCTATGACCAGGCGCCACATGGCGAAAATAGCTCAATGGCCTATGATCAGGTGCCACATGGTGAAAATATCTCAAAGGCCTATGACCAGGCACCACATGGTGAAAATAGCTCAATGGCTTATGACAAGGCGCCACATGGCGAAAATAGCTCAATGACCTATGATCAGGTGCCACGTGGTGGAAATAGCTCAATGGCCTATGACCAGGCACCACATGGTGAAAATAGCTCAATGGCCTATGATCAGGTGCTACAAGGTGAAAATAACTCAATGGCCTATGATCAGGTGCCACAAGGTGAAAATAGCTCAAAGGCCTGTGACTAGGCGCCACATGGTGAAAATAGCTCAAAGGCCTATGACCAGGTGTCACATGGTGAAAATAGCTCAATGGCCTATGGCCAGGCACCATAGGGTGAAAATAGCTCAATGGTCCATGACCAGGCACCACAGCTGCTGAAAATAGCTCAATGGCCTATGACCATGTGCCGCATGATGAAAACAGCTCGATGGCATATATTCTATGGCGACAAACAAATTTCAATGGCAATGGCTCAAAACACATAGTGACTCGGTTTTGAAAGAAAGTCGTCGACCCATCAAGATCAATGAAATTTATACAAATGTACATAAATCATCTTATGCACGATTTTTAGCAAAATTGTTTGAACAATATTCGAAAGAATTACTGTGAAATTCCAAAAATGGGCATTTTTGTCGAAAATGGAAACTATTTTGAGAAAAAGAACGCAAAAAGTGTCCCTCTTGATTTATTTCCAGATATGGCTCCCAAACTTTCAGGAATATTCGACTGTATAGCCCAGCAGATATGTCAAAAAAATGTTCACTTCCGGAAGAAAGCATGAAAAATTGTATATAAGGGTTTTTGAGTATGCAGAATCCGATTTTAATGGGATCCACGCTGGCAAATCAAAGGTTTCCACTCAAAATTCAGAAATCCAAGATGGCCACCACCCGTATTACCAATTTCATTATTTGGTCACATCTTTGGAACTATTTGACATAGAAACACGATCTTGGTGACACTTTATATGTTTTCAGGCTCAAGGAATGTAATAAAATATTTTAAAACAGTGTAAAATGCATCCAGAACAAAATACAAGATGGCCACCATCCGACTTACAAAAAATTATATCTCGACATATCTTTGGATCTATTTGATTTAGAAACATGAACATGGTGGCAAATTATAGATTTTCAGGGGCACTGAATACGATGTAATAGCCATCTTGGATTTCTGGATTTTGAGTGGGAACCCTTGATTTGCCAGCGTGGATCCCATTAAAATCGAGTTCTGCATACTCAAACACCCCTTTATACAAGTTTTCATGCTTTCTTCCGGAAGTGGACATCTTGGCCTTATTTTGATACATATCTGCTGGGCTAGTAAATTTCATAGATAAAACTTTTAACGCCTGAAGTACAAACGACCAGACGGCTACACGTACAGACGTCTAGACTGGTGGGCGACGGACGCAACGTAACACCAGTACGTTATCAGACCATAGGGCCGGTAAGGCCTAATCTAGAAATGTATCGTTTCAAGCATTTAGCTTAACTATATTGATCAAAATCCTATTGCACGGGTGGGAACGGGTCAACTCAATACATAGGACTACAAACCTCCAAATCTCATTTTAATAATTTGTTCATAGTGGCTCGTGTTCAATAGTAGGCGGCCATATTGTAATATAAAATTTAAGATGGCTTGCAGCTACACGAGCCACTGGACCTGTGGAAATCACATGGTATTGATAATATAAACGGACATCTGCATGTTTTTTGTTCTCTTACCTATATTCTATGGGCACAGAAATTACATAATGATTACGTCTCCAGTAATTCTTCTAAGCTATCAAACTCCGAAATGAGATCAGTGGTCTTGTGTCCGTGTCTGTAGAAGCCGAGCTTTAGGTGGGCTCTCGGCCGAAGGAGCCGAGTAGGCTAGACCGTGACAGGTGAAACTACCAACGATCAATAAGCAGGGACATTGGGTTCGTCACCGACAACAAACTGGGCGCCTTCGTTCCATCCACAATCCTCACAATAGTCACCGTGGTCATAAGACATAGGATATGGTCGAAATGATATCAGGTCCGCTCATACACGGTGCTGGCTGGCCGGGGCTGCACAGTCAATGTGGTTCTAAGATGCCGGATACAAGGAAAACACTGTGTGCGGGGGTTCCTTAATGTACCTGTGAATTTCACCAGGCTCCACGAAACCTATTGCTCGATCGTAGGAGAAAAGAGCGCTGTGTAGAAGGCACAAGTTCTTTATTAGGCACGTCAGTATATAAGGCGCGTATGACGAAATGACACGATCACGGCTATTCCTTGTACACCGCTAAGTCCGTTATACTAAGTCTGTTATCCAATTCAGGGTCGTCAACGTTCCTTCCACAATAGTCTTGATATTGTGGAAGGAAGGTGTCTGTATTTTTCTCGCCAAAATGCAGGTGGCGTGTTTTGATTGGCTGTGTATGTCACGTGATGTAGGCCTATGTTGTCTGGAATAGGGTCTGTAAGTCTCGTGCCGTCACGGTGTGATTCTGAAGGGACCAACAAACATACACCTTTTGTTAACTATGAGTAGAACTCCAGTTAGAACTCAAATTACTCAGGCAACACAAAAGGTGTATGTTTGTTGGTCCCCAGAATCACACCGTGACGGCACGAGACTTACAGACCCTATGCGACTCCCTACTTGTACTTGGGGTTTAGGGGGCGCCCTATATACTCTGATTTTTATGACTTGTTTACACTGTTTTTGGCTGATATTTTTGCGATGCTAAATGGTATCGTTCTATAACTTGGTATATTTCACCAGGGAGTCAAACGGCAATTGTGCACCAAATTTCAGATTTCTATCGCGAAAATTGCAAAAGTTTGCAATCTACCCCAATGTTAAATTTAGCCCTGACATTTAATTCTGGGCCCGCACATAATTTTGTGCATTTGCTCGGTTTTCTAGCGGTGCAACATTTCGAAATCAACATGTTTGTATAGAATACACCGCAATGTGTCTTTCGGTCCAAAATCACAATAATACTTCGAATGCTGATGGATGTAATCAGGACCAAATCCTCGAATATGCTCATATTCTCGATATCTCGTTTTGGGCTGAAATTTAACATTGAGGTAGATTGCTAACTTATTCATTTTTTCCGATAGAAGTATGAAATTTGGTAGAAAATTGCCGTTTAACTCCTAGGTGAAGTGTGTCAAGTTATAGAATGAAAACATTAAGCATCGCAAAAATATTGTCAAAAACCGGTGTAAACAAGTTAGAAAAATCAGAGTATAGATGATATGCCCCCTAGACAGAAACCCGGGATCGGGGAAATCCCCTACACTTTTCGATAAATCCCAAGGGATCTTTTAGGTATCAGATACCATAGACAGTCTGTGACACCGCCTGGCCTATGTTTTTACCGCCAGTCGGGCTGCACTGGCGTGGGAGGTTTTCAGATAACAAGTGGCACTGAGCGTACAGGACCGAACTAAAATTGCTAATGAATTCTGCCATTATTTCTCTGAAATCGGTAATAGATTTGCATCCCAAATAAAAACCCCAACTACGCCATTCCATCATCACATGAAATCAACAGAAAATACACATTCCTTGTTCTTCACACCCACAGATAATGCAGAAATTGGGAAAATCATATCTTCGCTGAAACCCAAAAGTAGTACTGGTTATGACAGAATAAGCTGTAAACTAATAAAAGCTCTCAAGGAAAGTTTAACAACTCCTATTAGTGTTATAGTAAATAAATCACTAGAAACTGGTATCGTCCCGACTAACATGAAAATAGCTAAGGTTATCCCCATCTACAAGTCCAAGGAAAAAACTAGCATGGGAAACTACCAACCAATATCATTACTACCATCAATTTCTAAAATACTCGAAAAAGTTGTACATCGGCGTCTTTATGATTATTTGAACAGTAAAAATATTCTCTATCAAAACCAATTCGGCTTTCGCCCAAAGCACTCAACCACTGACGCTATTACTAAGTTTCTTGCAGATGTACTAAAAGGCCATGAAAATAAATTGCCCACTTTAGCAGTATTGCTGGATCTCTCCAAGGCATTTGATACTATTGTCCATCATATACTCCTGAGAAAACTTGAATTTCATGGCGTACGTGGACTTGCCTTGGAGTGGTTCAGGAGCTACCTCACCAACAGATCGCAATACGTATCTTACCGTGACGTTCAGTCAAACCACAATAACATTACATGTGGGGTGCCACAGGGATCGGTTCTGGGCCCACTCCTTTTCATCATCTACACTAATGACCTCCCTAATTGCTTGAAACATTCAAAAAGTATCCTGTTTGCTGATGATACCACCATCTATCACACAAAAACTGAAAATCTGTTCAGCGAAATAGAAGCATACCTACTCTTACTATCTGATTGGTTTGCAGCTAATAAACTCTCGCTAAATGTACTGAAGACTAATTTCATAATATTTCACCCCAAACGTACAAAAAAAAGCCTCTTATCGAACGTAAATACACTAAAAATTGGCGATAACACAATAATAAAGTAAATGCTACTAAGTTCCGAGGCATTTATATGGATGATGAACTGGAGTAGGGGGAACAAATAAATCATATATCTAAGAAAATATCAAGTGGAGCTTATGCAATTAACAAACGAATCTTATCCACTAGTACTCTCAAATTGCTCTATTATAGTCTTGTTCAGTCCCATCTGGTGTATGGTATTATGTTATGGGGAATTATGTTAAATTTTATGTTAAACTGGAAATTTTACAAAAGAAATGTATTAGGTATATCTGTAACGCTAAATATAATGATCACACATGTTATCTTTTCAAAACGCTTGGTGTTCTTAAACTATCTGATTTTTTCAATTTACAGCTGTGTAAATTCATGTATTTACATGAGAATAACCACCTACCACCGCCTCTTCTATCCCTCTACCAATCCAATACCGAGGTACATACTCACTATACAAGACGCTGTAATAATCCACATATTAACCATAGATTGTCCGAATACATCGCAAAAACATTTCTTCACAAAGGTCCAAATTTGTGGTTACAAATCCCAAATCAAATTAAGGATGCTTTATCTATTAAATCATTCTCTAACAGGTTAAAAAAATATTACATCAATTCGTATTGATCCACCGTCGTCATCTCTTTGATATTCATGCAAATTACTTTATATTCATCATAAACTACTATAACAGCACTGAAAGGCACAAGTCAATGGGCACTGCTAACCGGTAACCTTCCAATCGCTAACCTTGCAATAACTCTTCTATGTATCAGAATTATAAGCCGTTTGTGGTTATTATCAATAACTATATAAACTGATCAAAATCATATTTAATTCTCTACACCGGTTCCTCCAACTCACAGATTTATTTTTATCTCTGGAGTAACCCCAAACTATATTTGTATATGTATATGCATTGTAAACAATTACTGTGAATATGATCAACGAGTATAGTTTGAAAATAAATTACCTACCTACCTACTTAGCACTATTCACGGGCAGATTGGGCTGAACTAGCATTGTTTGGTAGGAATAACAGAAGTCGCCTCTCACAGGTAGAACAGCCGAAAGTATCAGATGACATCATACGTGTTCAAGATGGAATCGCAAAACACAGAATTTTGGAATGTAAGTATCAATCTATTACCACCAATACAAGGGAAAGCCAATCATCAAGGAAGGAGATGAGGTCCTGCTGGAAAGACGAGGAAACGTGGATAAATGCACAACACCGTATGAACAAAATCCATACATTGTGACCGCTCACAAAGGTACTATGATCACAGCAAGGAATGCAGACAACACAGTGACCCGGAACGTGTCGGAATTCAAAGCTGTGAAACTCAGGCCTGACATTCACAACAGTCATCAAAACTTGAACGATGACAGCGTGGTTGATGAAGACATCGCGCCTGATAGACCCGATGTTCGCAGGGAAGACGATCATCATGGAAATGATGTTACCGAGCAACAGGATGAGCCTGAGCATCTCGAGCCAATGGAAGTTCCGCAACCTCCAGTCCATCAGCGACGACTACTAGTGTACCTGAAGGTCTATGTGGCGAAATAACTTTTGATTTGTGTTTTCACGTTTTGATTTTCAGAGCAGTACGGTTGTGGTCTCAACTTTTTAAAGTAATAATCATGATATGCTTGTAACGTAACCGATGCGTGTACGTGTCAGTTCTTAGAGTAAATCGATATTGCCAAATACAAATTGTTCATTCACAATATTTATCACGAACATACACCATTACAACCACTGAAACCACACCATGACTTCCTATTTGAATGTGCCAATATTCAAGCTCTCTCTTAAAGTGTTCTGGGAGTACATAGAGCTTCCATTATGAAAGGGAAAGTGGATGAAATTTTCAAAAAAAAAATTCAATGCTGAAACACTCTTTTTTAGCTGGAAATGGCTCAAAGCGAATAGTGGCTTGATTTCGGCCAAAAAAAATATATTTTCGGCGACATGTCTGGTCAGAACATTAGACTATAAATCCTTGCTTTATTCCTACAGTACACTTACCGGTGGCAAGTCACGCCAAGAACCCTCTGTGCACGTGAGTTCTAGTACATTGTGTTGCAGATTAACAAAAAGAATATCCATATGGTCAGGCCCACATACTGACATGATCAATAGCCTATGACCGACGCACATGGTGAGAACAGCTCGGTGGCTTATTACCACACGACACATAGTGAAATCGCTCAATGGCCTATGACCAGGCGCCCATGGTGAATATAACTTATGACCAGGCGCCACATTGCGAGAAACACTCAATGGCTTATGACCAGGCACCACAAGGTGAAAATAACTCAATGTCTTATGACCAGGCGCCACAAGGTGAAAACAGCTCAATGGCCTTTGACCAGGCACCACAAGGTGAAAATAACTCAATGTCTTATGACCAGGCGCCACAAGGTGAAAACAGCTCAATGGCCTTTGACCAGGCACCACAAGGTGAAAATAACTCAATGTCTTATGACCAGGCGCCACAAGGTGAAAACAGCTCAATGGCCTTTGACCAGGCACCACAAGGTGAAAATAACTCAATGTCTTATGACCAGGCGCCACAAGGTGAAAACAGCTCAATGGCCTTTGACCAGGCACCACAAGGTGAAAATAACTCAATGTCTTATGACCAGGCGCCACAAGGTGAAAACAGCTCAATGGCCTTTGACCAGGCACCACAAGGTGAAAATAACTCAATGGCCTATGACCAGGTGTCGAAAATATTCAAAATGGTCGCCAATGAAAATAACACATCACAAACGGGATCTTATGCGTGAATTGTAAACAAAATTGTTCGAACAAATTGTGAGAAAATGACCGTGAAAATCCCAAATTGAGCGTTTGTCAAAAATCCGGGAAATGGTCGATCTTTTGGAACAATATTCGCAAAAATGTCCCTCTCGAGTTAAAGCAACTGCCTCCGACTGTATGCAATATTTTTTTCAAAACTAAATCTTAGTTCAACACATTTAATACAAGATAATAAAGCATGTGCACATTGATTTTGACGATTACAATCCGTACGAGATGTCTTTCCATGCGTTCTAACACACATTTTATGCCAGTTTTATACATAAACAAACGAAATGTATCCATCAAATTCGAATGTAAACAAATGTCCAAATAGGCCTTAAAATTCCACTTTGTCGTGGTGTTTGTGGAATTGTCAGTACATTATTCATTCACCATTCCTTCATTTACGCGTATTGGCTTCACCGAAATCACCCATATCGAAATCATGACAGTACCTCGTGTCCACAAGCTGACGGCCATGTTGTTTTCTAAAAGATATTTTTATATTACAAGATGGGTGCCAGTTATTGGACACCAGCCACTATGGAAATGATTCAATATAAACAGACATCTGCAGGTTTTCTTACCTATATTCTGGCGTGATTTGCTGGTGATATTCAGATAACTGATTTCCCCCAACATACATTACACATGACAGTACTAGTATTCACATTTACCGCACAGAACTTACATAATACTACTCCAGCCTAATGACTTCAAAGTCCAAACTCCTAAATGAGGTCACTGGTCTTGTGTCCGTGTCTGTGGAAGCCGAGCTTTAGGCGGGCTCTCGGCCGAAGGAGCCGAGTTAGCTAGACTATGACACGGTGAAGCTACCAACGATCGATGAGCCGGGACTTCACGATACACCTTGCACATAAGTAATACTAGTTATCTACTGAGTGCAAGGTGCGTGTCAAAATTATATACAGAGCCGCGAGCTATTGGCTCTACTGGTTCGTCAGAGCGCCACGCTCGGGTGATTTCCGCTGCGGTCGATAATATTATTATCTACCTCACAACACTTTCCATGGGTTGATAACTTTGTTATATACATCTGCGGTTCAATAAAGTTAGTAGCTAACATTTTGTTAGCAATTTTAGATAAAATAGCAATTTTGTTTTATGACTTTGAATATAAGGTTGACCGTTGAAGGTCAAATTAAAGGTTATCAAAATATTCGACATACATCATTCCCATTATGTGCACAACTGATTCCTAATCTGTACAGTCGATAATAAGTGAGATATTAGCCAATTTGTGCTCTGACCTTATGAGGTCAGAGGTCAAATTGAAGGTCATCAGAATATTCAGCGTATATCATTTTCTGTATGTCCACAATTGGTTCCCAAGTTATCATCATCATCATCATCATTTATTTAGGAATCGTACACTTCACATAAATTGTACATATAAAAAAACAACATATTTGACTGCATGGAGTATCCATATAGCCTTAAGGCTGTGATATTTATATACGGTTAATAATAAAGTGTTATTTATGGAGAAGAATTGGGACCCCAATACCCACCATCCCACCTTATGCCTCCTGGACCAAGACCCGAAATACTACCCATTACTAAAAACAATCAAACTATACAATTATACTGTTGCAGAAAAAATAAACTAGGGAAACATGGAAAAAACGCACGCACGCACGCACACACGCACCATTCCCCCCCCCTCCCCCCCCCCCCCCCCCCGCCCACACACACACACACACGCTGCTTGTCGTCCACATCGCGTGGGCCCACAACCGCCCCTCCACAGTCCCGCCCGACACGCGCCCCTAGGTGACCAAACGCTAACACCTGGATGTCCACGCACATTTAGGATGAAAACTAAATTGAAATAAAGCTAGATGCTTTGACCGATATTCCAGCACTGATAATTCAGCGACTTAATATTTATTAAAAAGAATGTTTTTGTATTGTCTGCTGAAGGAGCAACATGTTCTGCAGTTTTTCATTGACTGATTTATACCCAGCCAAAGATTCGGTGCCAAGTGAAGGAAAGTTTTTGCGAACAGGTTAGTTCTGTAATGCTTAATATGAGGATCATTTTTGTGTCGCGTGCTGTAGTTATGAAATTCGTTATGTACTAGTTAAAGAATGAGACGGAGTGCCATCGCGAATATAAAGAACGACGGCCGACTGAATTGATTAGGTATATCGCACCGGATATTTTGGCCTTAAACATCTGGATATGTTTAGTCCATAGAAGTTGGTCATCCAAGTATAAACCTAAAAATTTGACCCAGCTTACTTTTTTTATTAATTCATTGTCAATTGTCAAATTCAAGTTAGTTGGTGGGATTTTATTAGTTTTTGATTTAAATATCATGTAATTGGTTTTACTTACATTGAGTGACAATTTATTGGACCGAAACCAATCAGTTAATAATGCTAAGTCTTGGTTTGTTGTGTTATAAAGGTCATGTATATCAGTAGCAGTTTTGTAAATCGTGGTGTCATCGGCGAATAATATGCATTTGCAATTATTTAAGCAACATGGAAGATCATTAGAATATATGATAAAAAGCAGAGGCCCCAGGACAGAACCTTGGGGCACACCACACGTTATATCTGAAAGTTCGGATGATTTGTTGTTGTATGTTATGTAGTGTTTCCTATTATTCAAGTAACTCTTAAACCAATTATTAGCAACGCCTCTAATACCATAAAAATCCAATTTCATTAGCAATATGTCATGGTTAATAGTATCAAAAGCTTTTGATAAATCCAAGAAGGTTGCCATTGTTATTTGTTTATTATCGAATGCTGTTATAATATCACTATAAAGTTCTGCGATGGCGTTTACCGTGGAATGTTTGTTGCGAAATCCATATTGGCTGTTGTATAGCTTATTCTTCATGAAAGAATACAAACGTTTGTGAATAATTTTCTCAAAAATCTTTGATATAGCTGGCAATAATGAAATTGGTCGGTAATTTTTGTACATAAATTTTTCCTTAGACTTAAAAATTGGTATTATTGGTGGATTGATTCCTAAACTGTAAAATAGAGCGCTAACTCGACTGCTTAACATAATATAGCGAACGCTCTACATAACAAAGCAAACGCTCAACTTGTTCACCTCGAGCGCTCGAGATATATTAAAGATTTATTTCTGCTCTCTCGAGAACCTTTATAGCTTTGTATTCAGCACTTCGGTTCAAGATCGGTTTATGGTATGCTCTTCAAACTCATATAAATATAGGCACCTGACCGTTTCCATTTAGACATGAGTTATACAGCAAAGAAGTGCTTGATTTATAATGTAGAGTGATCGCTATATATTATCCAGAGCGCTCACCATATCATGTAGAGCGCTCACTATATTATGTGGAGCACTTGCTTTATTATGTCAAGCGCTTGCTTCAATGTTCCGAGGGCTCACAATAGACATCTGTACGGTGGCTCTGGAGGGACCTGTGTGTGAAAAAATATTTTCTCGAGCGCTCGACATACTATATCAAGCGCTTGACTTATGATCTCGAGCGCTCGAGATAACAAAGCAAGCGCTTGACATGATATAGCGAGCGCTCAACATACTCATATAGAGCGCTCGACTTAACTAACTCGAGTGCTCAATATAATATAGCGAGCGCTCTACATATCAAAGCAAGCGCTCGAGATGAACAAGTTGAGCGCTTGCTTTGATATGTAGAGCGCTCGCTATATTACCCTCAGAGACCTTGATGAGTGGATAAGGCTCGCTACCACGTGACAGTGATATGACCAATGAGGTAACTTGCAGCGGGCGAATGTGGAGACAGGGGATGGGAGGCGGTGATTGTATAGATGCTTTGCGGATGACGTCATAATCCTGTTTTGAGAATAGGATTGGTATTGTATTGCCGTCCACTGAAGGTGTTGCCGTCCAGTAAATTCTTTTGATAAATGGTGTTGAGTTGAGCAGTAGCAAACCATCTATACATTATACATTATAAATCGTTGCTTTTCATTGCGCATTGGATTTGTCCCATTTAATCAAATTACAATACACCGACAACCTGGTAAATTCATATTTCAAGGAACATCTGGCCCATGTAGCGCATGTTACTATTTCTTCTAAATTCAATGAAGATTAAAAATATGCCAGACGGATTAAACATGGTATACATCTAGTGGGTGAGTAGAATTAGTGGGCTTCTTTTTCAGGTCCAAGTAAAGTACACTACTCCTTAATACTACTCGTCAATTGAAAACATACCATTTAATCCGTTTCACACCAACTTAATCACCTATGTAAATTTTGCATTCAGTAATATTTCTAATATTCACTGACAAATAGACAATATGATGTACGTTTCACATCAATATCATCTGTTTCATAGGAGCACATGTTCAGTTTAGTGGGCAAATAGGTTTCTTCACGATAATCAATGATGATGATGAGTTTATCAGTGGAACAAAATGTCGAGCGCTTGCTTTAATATCCCGAGCGCTCGCAATACCATGTAGAGCGCTCGTGATGACGAAGTCGAGCGCTCTATATGAGTATGTTGAGCGCTCGCTATCTTATGTCAAGCGCTTGCTTTGTTATTTCGAGCGCTCGAGATAATATGTCAAGCGCTCGATATAGTATGTCGAGCGCTCGAGATAATATTTTTTCACACACAGGTCCCTTCAGAGCCACCGTAACATCTGTAATGTTGAGTGCATGTGCGCTGCTCGCGTGCGGTGTGGGCTCGCTGAGGGGTCGTGTCAAAAGTGACCAATGATAAACCGAGAGAAAGCAATGCACTAAATGCAGGCTTGCAGTACCATGTTTGTGCGATCACGTTCGACGAGTCAATTGTTTCCTTTTTTATCTTTTAATTAATCAGATCATAGGATCTAGAAACATATATATTATATCGTGTGATATACGATTAATAATAAATACATTCAATTTCCATTAATTAGTATGGATAATTAGTCACAACTACATGTATCACCGCATGAACAGAATGGCATAGATAGGACTGAAAAACGACTGTGTGAAAATACTTTTCAAAATTATATTTTGTCCTCAGACATGTGAAATAATGAAGAAACATAGCACCAAGTGTGCTGTAGCTTACCGGCAATCATGAGAAACGCAGAGTATTGATTTTCCAACATATAAATTGTTACACTGATCTTGAACTCTAATTGTCAAAAAATGTTCGTAAATGTTGCTGGAAACACATTTTCTGTATGGACTATAGTACGAAATCAAATTACACATCACAAAGGTACATAAAGAGAATCTTATACATGATTTTGAGAAAAACTGTCTGAATAGATTTAGACAAAATGGCCACCAAAGACAAATTTCATCGTTTTTGACCTTCCAAGGTCATTGAAGGTCAAATTCGAGGTCATCACTCAAACCGCATTATATGATTTCCCATTTGAATGTGCCAATACTTAGGCTCTATTTTGAAGTCTTCTATGAGTTTAATCCGCACAGGATTAATTTTTTTTTTTTTTGCTGGAAATGGCTCAAAACGAATAGTGACTTGATTTTGGACAAAAAAAATTGTTTTTGCCGACCCGTCAAAAAATCAAAATGGCCGCCACACGCAGACAGGCGATTCAAGGGCAACTAAACTTATACACATCATAGAGGTATATGAGGGGAATGTTTTAAAACAAAAATATCAAAACTGATCAGACAGTTTTTGAGAAAATGGCCATCAAGTCAAGAATTGGTCATTTTTCGACAAAAAAATGTCGTTTTGATCTTCCAAGGTCATTAAAGGTCAAATTCAAGGTCATCACTCAAACCGCAATATATGGTTTCCCATTTGAATGTGCCTTTACTTAGGCTCTATCTTCAAGAGTTCTATGAGTTTACTCTGCACAGCTCCCATTATGAAGGAAAATTGGGTGAAATTTTCTGAGTCCAAAAAATTTTTCAATGGCCAAAAAAAAAAATTTTTTTTTTTTTTGCTGGAAATGGCTCAAAACGAATAGTGACTTGATTTGGGACAAAAAAAATTTTTTTCGCCGACCCGTCAAAAAATCAAAATGGCCGCTACACACAGACCGGCGATTCAAGGGCAACGAAACTTATACACATCATAAAGGTACATAAGAGGAATGTTTTGAAACAAAAATCTCAAAACTGATCAGACAGTTTTTGAGAAAATGGCCTCCAAAGTCCAAAATTGGCAATTTTTCGTCAAAAATGGCCGCCAAATCGGCAAAAACGATTCAATCAAAAAAATTTAAAAACCGTCTTTAGATACTGGCCCAAGGTATGTTCTGACAAATTTATGGGGAAATTCATCACGTCAAAAAAAAGTTACAGACCCGGACGGACGACAGACGACGGACGACGGACGCCGGACGACGGACGAAAAACCATGACAATAGCTTATCTGCCCAAAGGGCCGGTAAGCTAAAAATAGATATATTATGTCCCCAGTATTGTTGTTCAATCAAACCCAGTCATTCTGGTATTCTATTCATTTTTAATACAGAAGCCTGAACGAATGTTAGTATGGTGTAGTGATTTAGTATTTCAACTAAATAAAACAAAATCCACCGAACATTTATGTAAAGCTGATACTAGACAACGAATACTTGAACTGCATATTTAATATATTGTTTCTGAGTGTTATTTCATTCACGATCACAAGTGCAGGCTCTACCCGCCTTGTGTGGTGTTGAGACCAGCACACACATCTACGATTCCAGTCATTTGCCATCGAGGATGTTTGAAGAGTGTCCCGATAACACAATATATCTACAACTGTACAATGACCTGTTCAACATACACCCACAGGGTGGAATGCGTTCTGTTGACCCTCCGACAGTGTCTCCTCGGTCGTCGTTGGGATGTACGACAATCTGGGCTGCACGAAATGCCGTCATGAGAGCCGGGGTGGCGATCAGGATAGGATTTGTCCGCTAGGAGGGAACAACCATCAGGATAGTCGTACTCTGCCTTCAAAAATCTAATTCACGAAATCGTGCCCAGAAATGCCATAAGGCTGAAATTAAATCTGGGGTGCATTGACATTTTTTTTCAGTCTTTGAGAAAGAAGTCTGAAATTTTGTTAAAAAACCAGACGTCTATTTCCCAAGTGAAGTATGCAAAGTTATATGATGATATCTTTCAGGGTCTTGAAACTGCAGACAAAATTCTATGTATTCCAGGGTTACTTATATGATGATATCTTTCAGGGTCTTGAAACTGCAGACAAAATTCTATGTATTCCAGGGTTACTTATATGATGATATCTTTCAGGGTCTTGAAACTGCAGACAAAATTCTATGTATTCCAGGGTTACTTATATGATGATATCTTTCAGGGTCTTGAAACTACGGACAAAATTCTATGTATTCAAGGGTTACTTAAGAATATATTAATGTAGGTGTTAACAGGTGAACCTTATAGTTCAACACTGTTTGTGTTCAACACGTACGTATACCTCATCGACACTTGAAAAAGGGAATATATGACTAAATATTATAATAAATATACATTGTTTCTAACATTATTGAGATTTCGAACTTATCAAAAATCCATGCTAAGTGACAGCTCGCACCCCAATAGTGTTACCTACACATATTTTCCATCATGAATATTGGTATATATGCATCTATAATTGGGCCCACACAGTAACTACAATAGCCGGAGGTTCAACAGAACGCACTCCAATAGGCTATACACTAGTCCATATATACAAATGTAATTCGCTAGTTGGAGATTTACCGCGTCATCGGGACACAGTTCAGACATCGGCGTTGACATATGACTGGAATCGTAGGCCTATAGTGTGTACTGGTCTCGCCACAAGACGAGTAGAAAATGTCCATCAATTGTGATCGTGAATAACATAATTAACATTCAAGAACAACGCTGCTCTTTTCTTTTGATAATAATATTTTTTAGTGTAAATTTTGTGAAATCAAAATATTTCCATCATGCAAACAAAAATGATCCAGAATGATATAATACATATTCAGTTAAAATATTGGTTAGCTATTCTGATGTCTGGAATCAGTTTTGCATGGAGTGTCTGGTGGGTTTGCTTTCTGTAAATACGACAACAGTAAAATTCATTCAGATCTTCACATTCAAAATGGATAATACTACCAGAGTGATTATGTTTGATTGGACAGCAATACTGGGGACATGATATATCTCGCCATCATTTGGCGTGTTTGACAACAGAATATAATTTTAAAAATGATTCTTGAACAGCTGTTTCAAGCCTACCTAAACCATTTAGATCATGCGGCGATACATGTAGTTTTAAGTTATCATTCACACTTATTGATGTAAAATGAATGCATTTATTATTAATCACGTTTCATACGATATACTAGGCCTATATACATATATGTCTCGATATAATGATCTGACCAATTGACTCGTCGCCCATAAGCGCGCCTCACACAAACGTGACTGTGGGCCTGCATTGTTTTCTCTCGGTTTATCATTGGTGACTTTTGACACGACCCCTCAGCGAGCCCACACCGCACGCGAGCAGCGCACATGCACTCCACATTACAGATGTCTATTACTATATAGAGCGCTCGTGATGACGAAGTTGAGAGATCGATATGAGTATACATGTTCAGCGCTCGCTATATTATGTCAAGCGCTTGCTTTGTTATTTCGAGCGCTCGAGATAATATTTTTTCAAACACAGGTCCCTTCAGAGCCACCGTACCAGGGTTCTCGTCTTGCGACTTAACGAGATAGGCAGATAGCTTGTTGCCAGGATGGCTCTGAGAGAGCCAGGCAGAACATAATGATGTTGGCACGACGGTTTATTATTTTTCATTGAGCACCACGACTTTTTAATATAATTAGTTTCAGTTACCTATAATCTCTCCATTAGCAGCAGTTTAGCAGTCGAGGAAGTGAGTTATATACAAGAAATTTCCACAATCTCAGACGAGGTGTAATTTCGTTTTTCCCACCGGTCATTTTTGTCTGTGAGCTTTCATTCGCCAGGGGTCTCTGAGGTTTGGTGCACAAATATACAACTCGGCAAAAGTGACTTTCGATCTTCTGATCGATACCAAATCAACCAAAATTTGGTTTAGCAGATTTATATCAGAAGTTGAAGGTGAGATGAAATCTTCCAGAGGGGTTGCGCGACTGTCGAAGTGAAACTTTTGGCATTTTGGAGGATGGGAGTTATGTACTACATACCAAATTTTTGACCAACAGTATACACACAGCCATTTCCTGTTTCAGTTTCAGAATTTCTTGTCAGATTTGAAGAAAAAATACTAAAACTCCTTCTTTGCAGTGAAAGGTGGGAAAAACTTTCTTTATTCACGCACTTTGTGTATATTATTCATGACACAATAGATTTATAACAGTTTTGGATAGTCTGGCAGTACCTCGTTTTTTATTCGACTTTACTGCCTGGCTCTGTCCCAGAGCCATTCCTGGCAAGATAGCTTGCCATTTATTACATGTGCGACCCATACCCCCACGAAAAGTGGACTATGCATGCCTGCAAAGACATAGCATGCACACCAGATATTGTCATTATTGTTTTATAAATAACTAAACCATTGAAAAGTATTATTGTTATGCGTGAATTACCAGTAAGTAGAACGTAAGCATGTGCTTTTTCTGTTTGATTTTGTCACAGCTTCTTACAAGTATCACATGGAAAGTAATTTATGTCTGGATATGATTCAAGATAAGATGAACGACAATAGGGGGCTGGGGCATTTGTAAAGATATCATCCACTGTGCCTTTTATCGGGATTGGGATCCACGGTCCATCGCCAAATATGTTAGCACGGGAAGGGAAGTATTTCACAGTTATCACCAAACCAAGTTATTGTCATTTCTTATCTGGGTGTGGGGAGAGGGTGGCGTAATGGGATACTAGTATTTCCTGTACTTGTTTCCTTCTTTGCTTTGAAGTGGTATACTTATAACAATTTATATAAAATAGTGTTTCTTGGTGTGTCTCTATATATACAACCAATGTCATTCGTTTGAACATAAATGTTACTAGTTATTACAGATCCTCCTGATCTTTGAGGTAGATTGCGAACTTTTTCATTTCTTGAGATAAAATTCTGAAATTCGGTGAAAAATTACGGCATGAAACCCAATTAAGACACACAAAATTTCAAGTTGATTCGATTATCCAAAACAAACCTACGGCCAAAAAGCGTGTTTCACTAACAGATGAACTTGACTTTAAGAATCAAAACTTTTTTTTCAGAGACATTTTTTTTCTGCTGGAAATTACTTTTTATTTACTCAAAGCAGATAGTGACTTGATTTCGGACCGAAAGTTGTTTTTTCTCACCGACCTGACGGAAGATTTAAATGGCCGCCACACGTAAACAGATGACTGAAGGGCAAAGAAACTTATCCAAAGGTAAGTAAGGCGAATCATGTACATGGTTTTGAAAAAAAAAATTGAACAGATTTTGAGAATTTCACAAGTGGCTGTCAGAAGCCAAATCAGGGCGTTTTTCGATTAAAAAAAAACACGTTTTGACCATTCAAGGTCACTGAAGGTCAAATTCAAGATCACCATTGAAACTGCAATAATGGTTTCCCATTTGAATGTGCCATATTTAGGCTATATCTTGAAGTGGTTCAGGAGTTTAGTCCATACAGCTCCCATTATGAAGCGAAAAAGTGAATGAAAGTCCAAAACAATTTTCATTTGTGAAAAAATATTTTTTTTTTTGTCAGGAAATGGCTCGAGACAGGTGGTGCATTGGTTTCGGCCCCAATTCTTTTTTATCGACCCACCAAAAATTCTAAATGGATGCCATGCTCGATAATGTCGACATAGTATCTCGATAATGTCGACTTAGTATGTTTTTTTTTTCTGAAAATAGTATTAGTATTTTGACAATATCGATGACATCGATGCTTCTGCTTCTGCCATGTACTGGCCTCCTTCATCAGGTTGAAGATTGTGCCAGGTGGGTGGAGCAGTGCGGACGCACGGAAGCCGGACGAGAAAAAGGTGTTGTGCTTCTATACAGTTGTGCGATGTGTCTATGTACACGGAGCCAGGCTGACTACGCCTGGAAGGCTGTGAGACGCGCCTTAAAGGCTGATACGGATGGAGCGCTGACTACATATTGTGGTAGTGAATTCCAGTCCATGATAGATCGCGGGAAGAATGATGCCTCCCTTGTTTCGGTACGGGAGTGCGGAATATGGAGTGCCATGAAGTTTACAATCCGAGGAGAACGTGTGCTAGGCCTATTTATGAGGTAGTCCCGAGCCCCTATTTCGACATGATTGTTGACGACTTTATAAAGCATAACCATCCTCGCGTCACGACGACGGTCCTCCAGTGTTCGCCACTGCAGATGCCTCAGCATACTGCTAACACTGGAGCGATTATGGAAGCGACTAGTCACATATCGTGCAGCTCTACGTTGTACCATCTCAATATGGTCGATATCTTTCCTAGTATGTGGGTCCCACGCTGCGCTGGCATATTCGACTAACGGTCGAACAAGGCCGAAGTATGCACGCTGTTTGATGCTTCGAGATGAAATGTTTATATTGCGTCGGAGAAAGCCAAGTGTACTTTTGGCCTTACTGCATATTTGAGAAATGTGTCTGTCCCAACGAAGATTGGATGTCAGAGAAATGCCGAGATATTTGGCAGAAGATACGCGTTCGAGTAAGTGACCTTTAATGGAATAGTCAAATAATATTGGAGATCGTTTTTTGGTCACGGTGAGCACTTGACACTTGGAACGGTGGAACATCATGAGCCACCTATCGCCCCACTTGGCGAGTTTGTCCAGGTCCTTTTGAAGTACGCTCGCATCAGACGGAGATTTGACTGTGAGATAGGCGACGGTGTCATCCGCGAATAGACGAACAGAAGAACGAAGGCCTTGTGCAATATCATTAATGTAGTATAGAAATAGGCACGGTCCCAAAACGGACCCCTGAGGGACGCCAGATTTAACGTCAACGGCGTTGGACTTGACTCCATCCAGTACTACGGATTGAGATCTATCAGATAGCCAGGCACTTATCCAGTTATTCACATATCCTCGGATGCCATATGAGAAAAGTTTATGAATTAGCAGAGTGTGACAGACTCTGTCGAAGGCCTTGGCAAAGTCCATAATTAATATATCGGTTTGTTCGTTTCTGTCCAACGAGACAGTCAGATCATCAATAAAGCCAATGAGTTGTGTTTCACATGATCTTTTTTGACGAAATCCATGTTGCAGTGGAAAAAATAATCTATTTTGATCACCATGGCACATAATAGCCTTTGCAATAATATGTTCCAGTGTCTTACAGCAGACACTTGTTAGAGAAATTGGCCTATAATTGGCTGCTTCATACTTCGGGCCCTTTTTATAAAGAGGAGAAACGTTTGCGGAACGCCAGTCATCTGGCACTGTGGACGATATAAGTGAGCTGTTGAAGATAACAGACAAGATAGGGCCTATAACATGGCTCATTGTTTTTAGCACTAGTGGGCTGATGTCGTCCAGACCACTAGCTTTACGGACATTTTGCTTGTTAAGTAGTTTTATCACTCCCTCAGGATGTACGTGGATGGACTCCAGAACCGAGTCAGTAGACGTGGAGGATTTCATACTACTGATGAAAATAGGGCAAAGGTTGAAAAAGGTTACAGGAGAAATGTAGTGTTAAGCTGTCAGTTTCCGAAATCCAAGGGGAACATTGTTTTCTATATGTTCACGGTTGATTCCTAAGCTGTAAAGTCAATAATAAGACAGATATTAGCCATTCCATGCTCTGAATTAGACATCTCGTGACCTTGAGAATGAGGTCAAAGGTCAAATTCAAGGTCATCAAAATATTCAGCATATCATTTCTTATATGTACACAATTTATTCCCAAGCTGTAAAGTCGATGATTAGCCAGATATTACCCATTTTGTGCTCTGACCTTGAAATGAGGTCAAAGGTCAAACTCAAGGTCATCAGAATATTCGGCATATATCATTTCCTATGTGTCCACAATTGATCCCCAAGCTATAGTATCGATAAGAAGCGAGATATTAACCATTTTGTCCTTTGACACATTAAAACCTTGAATTAGGTGAAAGGTCATATTCAAGATCACGAGAATATTCAGTATATATCATCTCCTATATGTCCACAATTGATTCCTGATCTCTAATCTCAATATGAAGTGAGATATCAGGTAAAATGTGTCCCGTTATAACGCATCAGTACGGAAGCGCACTTAGGACATGAAAGAAAAAAAATATTAATCCGCCCACATTGCCATGTACATGTATGAAAATAAAGCATGTGCATGTAGCCTGATGTTTACGTTTATAAAATACAACTACTTTTTGTTTTAAAAAAAGAAGCATTGAACTGGTTATAATTACCAGTATACAGAGTAGGTCGTAGTGCGGGCTCAAGAAATCGCCATAAAATGATAAAATGTAATATTAGTAATTACGAGATTGTCTCTTTCAGAGCCGTCCATTATTGATTGGTCACACAAGCCATGATGACTCCAATGGGCGCTCGATAACGAAACCACATGCACTGCACATATAATACATGTATCCATTCAAAGTTTGATATTCTTGAGACGTAAATTCGATAGTCTCGAGATACTAAGTCTGGAATTTGAAGAAAAAACCCACAGACATCCATGTTGTTAATTAAATCATTAATTAAACGCTTCGAATCTACCTTATATTGAGTAGTAAGTTGATATTATTTATTTGAGTTATAAATCGATATTCTCGAGATATCAAGTCGATATATTATCGAGAGAAATGAAATAAAAAAAATAATTCAAGAGGAGAGTATATCTTACTTTATTTTTCTAATTCCGTGCAGGCATGAGATTTCTAGCTATCTAGTATGTAGATAGGATACATTGAATCCTTGGAGAGGCCAGAAACGTAGGCCCAAAATGCCAAAAGAACAAAAATTCACTTCTTGGCACTTCGCTGAGCATTGTGAGCATATAGGAGTGCAAATATGGCATAACTTTTGGTGACCTTGATCTCGAATCCATATGATCATGAGTGGTAATCCAAAGGTCACAATCCAACTGAAATGTACGTGCCAATTAACCTATGAAACAACTGCAGATAGAGCTTGATTTGTATAATGGGCATATAGGAGGTCATATATGGTGATCTCTTGATGGCCTTGATCGAACGTCTTTTAACCTTGAAATGGACATAAGATGACCTTGAGCTGCAATTGTTGAGGTCATATCTGACCTGAAACATGTAAATTGACTGCTTGAGACAAAATACTTCTACGGAAATTTTCCAAAAATTTGTTACCTCTAGATTTTTTTTCATTTTCTTGATTGGATTGTTTTCTCAAAATTGTGGCTGTTTTCGACTAGACGGAAATGTCTAATTTTCGACTTTACTAGTTTCTAACAGTCTTTTCCTCAAAATCTGTTCAAACAATGCTTTTGAAACATGCATTATACTCTACTTGTGTACCTCTGTAAGAACAGACATTTTGCTTCTCGGAAATGTCTGGCCGGAAATCAGAATTATGAATTATTTACTAGTTATACTAGTATGCTCACGAGGAGTGAAACTGTATCAAACGTAATATTTTTGATAGAGCAAAAAGGAGCTAATTTAGGATTTCGGGCTATTACGATGCAGATGACATGAAGTTGACATAATCAGATCAAAATGACACAATAAGTGGCCTAATTTTAGATCAAAGACAAGTTTTCTTCTAAAGTGAAACCAGCAACATGAGACGCAGGAATTTGGAAGAGTACCTGAAAATGGGCAAATTTTGAATTATGCTCAACTGTACAAGTATGCTTTCGACGAACTATATGAACAAGTCCACATTTTGCCTTGTTATTTGATGAATGAAAACACGTTAATATTTTACTAAAATATGTACAAAGAATTTTCGCTGCCACGTATATATATCACACTATGTTTGACTGTTACTAGTAGTATTTACATACAACTATAAACATACAGATAATTATGTGTGGGCACTGTGACTATACTGTTGTGGTATGGCAACAACAAAATATATGTGCTGTTTTTACACAACCTATTATTATTATTATTGTTATTATTATTATTATTATTATTATTATTATTAACAATGTGGTGCTTCCTCTAACATAAATGCAGTCGAGATCTCATCTAAATACTGATAATTTATATTAAACATGTATAATCACATATTTTGATTTCGACAACAGGTTGAAGCTGTAAATATTTGACAATACCATAACCTGCCAATACAATTGAGTACTTCGTACTGGTGACTGAGCAGATAATATTCAAATACCTACCATACAAAATGTCTCAATACAAAATATAACAAATACTACATGTAAATTTATCATGTAAACGAACCTGTGAAATAAGACTTCCTGTTAGTGTCAGATAAGATGTTATTTTCTTTCCAAAATGTTAGTTTTATCTGTACATGCCTATATATACATGTTTAGAAATTTTTAGTGTAGTTTAAACATATTCATTTTGATTGGATTGCCCAACAGCATATAGCTAATCGAGGGGGTCTCCACAAACAAGAACACACATACAAGAACAATAATAATGAACATCAAAACAATGTGTTATCAGTAGTATTTACATACAGCTATAAACTACAGTTAATTATGTGTGGTGCTATGACTATGCTGTTGTGGTATCGCAACAACAGAATATATATGTGCTGTTTTTACACAACCTGTACCCTTGGTAGTGTCAGACAGACAAAAGTTGTCTGTCTGACACTACCACTCTTCTGTATAGTTTATTTCCATACACACTTGGTATAACATCACTCTACTGGTTTTAACAAGGTGGTGTTTCCTCCAACATAAATGCAGTCGAGATCTCATCTAAATACTGATAATATATAAATTAAACATGTATAATCACATATTGTGATAAAAACCCTAATGAGTATACGTTAAATTTAAGTTACATTATAAATAGGAGTTAAATTTGCATATATTCATATGAGGTATTTCTTGAATATACAAGTGGAAAATAAAATATCTACACATGTGGAAAGCCGGTGTACCATGCGAGAACTATAAACTATGACTTACTCCATAGTAAATCATGGTTTAATACGAAAACATGTGTATACCAAATATTCAAGTTCCATTTTGCTGCATGCAATTCGCAGTTTGTAAAGTTAATTCCGATCTCGCAGTTTATAGGCTAACTCGCAGGTCACATGTCCATGTACAATGTTAGGCTATTTCTCGCATGTTGCATGTCGCTCCTCACTTGTCACTTCTTGTGACAAGTAATAAATTTATCTGATAGAGAATAATAAACATTGTCATCGGCATGACATGAAATATAAACGGGTGTAACTCATTCACTATTACTATAGTATGTGTACATGAAACAAATGAAGTAATTTTTTAGGTCACCATAATGACGAATCATTACTAGTTTACAAAACAAGGATCATAAACAGATGTCAAATAATTATAACCCACAAAAATATCAATTTACTCTTAAATACATCATCAGGGAATTACTAGTAACGTTGACCCACGTTCCTGTGTGACTTCATTGTTTACTGTAGCCATTTTGATAACAGGTTGAAGCTGTAAATATGTGACAATACCATAACCTACCAATACAATTAAGTACTTCGTACTGGTGACTTCGAGCAGATAATATTCAAATACCTACCATACAAAATGTCTCGATACAATAAATACTACATGTAAATGTATCATGTAAACGAACCTGTGAAATAAGACTTCCTGTTAGTGTCAGATAAGATGTTATTTTCTTTCCAAAAAGTTAGTTTTATCTGTACATGCCTAAATATAAACGTTTAGAAATTTTTAGTTTAGTTTAAACATATTCATTTTGATTGGATTGCCCAACAGCATAGAGCATAGGGGCTATCCACAAACAAGAACATATATACAAGAATAATAATAATGAACATCAAAACAAGCTACATTGTACCAAGGGAACATTTTAGGAGAATAAATCAACCACAACCTCAAATATTTACTATAATACAAGTTATGAATGAAATGAATGAATTAATGAGTGAATGAACGATAGATTGAATGAAATGTGCCAAGTTGTATCACACACTTGGCATATAAACAATAATATGTGTCTTAAATAAACAAAAGGTTACATTTGTATCACACAATTGTTGGTCAGCGAAATGATGTCAAAATTGACAACAACAATATCAATGAGCACGGTCCTTACTGAACTTGGAAGACATCATTCACTAAATCAGCAAATGTCACAATGACATGTGAACCTAATATACATGTGAACCCATATATACATTCAGACATAATCAGGTCAGAACATACTACCGAGTCAGCAGGAGCACACATATGACATTTTGGTGGTAGTTCATTGAAGTACTAGTATACGACACACGTGCACACGTATTCATGAATGATGCAACATTTGCGAACTTCATCCGATCAATGGTCTCTTCAGCTAATTCCAGTGGAATTGTGCTCTGCCTTATCACAGTATCATATTCATGTGATGTTATGTTATACATGTCAGCTATATACTACGGACAAACAATTGCGCCTGCTGTGGTCATACAACTTTTCATGATGAAGTTATACGATCGTCGGTGACACGGTTTTATTCATCATGGTCATCAAATATCCACAAGTGGAAGGTTGGCTCCTCAGCTGGACAATGTCCTGCGACATGCACACCGATTGTCTTTTCTTCATCCAGTATTGACATTGCCCCTAGTGGTTCATCCTTCGCAGCACAGGGATCGCAGGGCGACAGAGCGACTTCATCATCGTTGCCTCTTGTCGGCGAGTGTGAATTACCTCGTAACAATTTGCTCTCAATATGGCTGATCATTTCACACGCATCCTCGATCTCATTTGCCGCTTTCTTATGTGACGAGGACATTATGCTTTGCAGTCTTTCTTCACTGATTGGTACTGCGGTCTTCAGTTCCACTTTAGATGATATTTTTACGAGCTCATCCGAGTGTTCAACCATTACTCGAGGTAATGTGTCTTCATCTAAAAAATAAAAAAAAATATTCTCACAGTTCAATCAAAGCTACTGTAAAAATACTAATATTGGCGGCTATCCAATTTGGTGATTGTGACCCCACGTTATTCGTCGGAGATATAATTTGCGCGTTTGAGAATCACATATACATGTATTTCCTAAAGTGACATTGGCAGGGAGTTATGGATTTTGCCATACATCTCTGATCGAACAAAGAATACATACTAGTCATAAAATTAGCCCAATGGGCTAGTAAGGTTACCGGAGAAATATACAGAGTTAAGCCGAGAAAGTTGAAAGTCAAATTCAAGGTGACCACTGAAATCGCCATATCTCTAACCTTGAAAATGGGATCAAAGGTTAAATTCTAGATCACCAAACTATTCAGCATACATCATTTCCTATATGTTCACTATGGACCCCTAAGCTGTAAATTTGATAATAAGTGAGATATAAGCCATTTTGTAATCTGACTTTGAAAATAAAATGACTGACCTTGAAATTTAGGTCAGAGGTCAAATTCAATATCATTAAAATATTCAGAATATATCATTTCCTATATGTTCACAATTGATTCCTAATCTCTAAAGTCGATAATAAGCAAGATATTAGCCATTTTGTCCTGTGACCTTGAAAATAGGTCAAAGGTCAAATTCAAGGTCATGAGAATTTTCAGTATATATCATTTCCTATATGTTCACAATTAATTCCTGAGCTGTAAAGTCGCTAATAAGCAAGATATTGGCCATTTTGTCCTGTGACCTTGAAAATAGGTCAAAGGTCAAATTCAAGGTCACGAGCATTTTCAGCATATATCATTTCCTATATGTTCACAATTGATTCCTAAGCTGTAAAGTCGCTAATAAGCAAGATATTGGCCATTTTGTCATGTGACCTTGAAAATAGGCCAAAGGTCAAATTCAAGGTCACGAGCATTTTCAGTATATATCATTTCCTATATGTTCATAATTGATTCCTAAGCTGTAAAGTCGCTAATAAGCGAGATATTAGCCATTTTGTCCTGTCGACCTTGAAAATGAGGTCAAAAGTCAAATTCAAGGTCACTAGAATATTCAGCATATATCATTTCCTATATGTTCACAATTGATTTCTAAGCTGTAAAGGCGCTAATAAGCAAGATATTGGCCATTTTGTCCTGTGACCTTGAAAATGAGGTCAAAGGTCAAATTCAAGGTCATGAGAATATTCAGCATATATCATTTCCTATATGTTCACAATTGATTCCTAAGCTGTAAAGTCGATAATAAGCGAGATATTAGCAATTTTGTCCTGTGACCTTGGAAATGAGGTCAAAGATCAAATTCAAGGTCATGAGAATATTCAGCATATATCATTTTCTATATGTTCACAATTGATTCCTAAGCTGTAAAGTCGATAATAAGCGAGATATTAGCCATTTTGTCATGTGACCTTGAAAATGAGGTCAAAGGTCAAATTCAAGGTCATGAGAATTTTCAGCATATATCATTTCCTATATGTTCACAATTGATTCCTAAGCTGTAAAGTCGCTAATAAGCGAGATATTAGCCATTTTCTCCTGTTGACCTTGAAAATGAGGTCAAAAGTCAAATTCAAGGTCACTAGAATATTCAGCATATATCATTTCCTATATGTTCACAATTGATTTCTAAGCTGTAAAGGCGCTAATAAGCAAGATATTGGCCATTTTGTCCTGTGACCTTGAAAATGAGGTCAAAGGTCAATTCAAGGTCATGAGAATATTCAGCATATATCATTTCCTATATGTTCACAATTGATTCCTAAGCTGTAAAGTCGATAATAAGCGAGATATTAGCAATTTTGTCCTGTGACCTTGGAAATGAGGTCAAAGATCAAATTCAAGGTCATGAGAATATTCAGCATATATCATTTTCTATATGTTCACAATTGATTCCTAAGCTGTAAAGTCGATAATAAGCGAGATATTAGCCATTTTGTCATGTGACCTTGAAAATGAGGTCAAAGGTCAAATTCAAGGTCATGAGAATTTTCAGCATATATCATTTCCTATATGTTCACAATTGATTCCTAAGCTGTAAAGTCGATAATAAGCGAGATATTAGCAATTTTGTCCTGTGACCTTGGAAATGAGGTCAAAGGTCAAATTCAAGGTCACGAAAATATTCAGCATATATCATTTCCTATATGTTCACAATTGATTCCTAAACTGTAAAGTCGATAATAAGCGAGATATTAGCCATTTTGTCATGTGACCTTGAAAATGGGGTCAAAGGTCAAATTCAAGGTCACAAGAATATTCAGCATATATCATTTCCTATATGTTCACAATTGATTCCTAAGCTGTAAAGTCGATAATAAGCGAGATATTAGCCATTTTGTCCTGTGACCTTGAAAATGAGGTCAAAAGTCAAATTCAAGGTCACGAGAATATTCAGCATATATCATTTCCTATATGTCCACAATTCATTCCTGGTCTCTAACTTCAATATTAAGTGAGATATTAGGCTTAATGTGTGCCATTATAAAGCATAGGAAAATTTTAACATGGGAAAGTCACATTTGGGCCGAGTTTGGGCCCAAAATGGCCCACTTCAAGCGATTCAAGTGCAACGAAATTTATACATGTCACAGGGGTACATATGAGGAGTGTTTTTCATCAATAAGAAAAAAAAGTTACTGAACAGATTTTGAGAAAACGACCGTCGAAGACCAAAATTGGCCATTTTTCGACGAAAACGGCCGCTCTGACCTTGAAACCAAGGTCAGAGGTCAAATTCAAGGTCACGACAATATTCAGCATATATCATTTCCTATATGTCCACAATTGATTCCTAGTCTCTAATCTCAATATTAAGTGAGATATTAGGCTTTAATGTGTCCCATTATAAAGCATAGGAGAATTTAACATGGGAAAGTCCCATTTGGGCCGAGTTTGGGCCCAAAATGGCCCACTTCGAGCGATTCAAGTGCAACGAAATTTATACATGTCACAGGGGTACATATGAGGAGTGTTATGCATCAATAAAAAAAAAAGTTACTGAACAGATTTTGAGAAAATGGCCGCCAAAGTCCAAAATCAGTCATTTTTCGTCGAAAACGGCCGCCATTTTGAAAAAAATGCGAAAATCAAAAAACTAAAAAATACCTCCCTCTCGAAATATTTTTAGGTATTTTTGTGCAAAATTTCAGAAAAATTCGATCGTAAACTTTAAAGATAAAATTGTTGACGGACGACGACGACGACGACGACGACGACGGACGACGACGACGCCGGACGCATCGCCATGCCAATAGGTTACGGACCAAAGGTCCGGTAACCTAAAAATGCACTTGATTCGTTCAATAGATGCCCATTTTTCGTTGCTTTCATTGTGAGTTTCTGGTGGAGATCGTTTGAGTTTGTTGACATTACCACGATTCTCGGTGCTTTGTATTCCTTGATCATGTTGATGCAATGCGATGATTTCAGCCTACTCCCATATGCTCAGGAGTAAACACTTGTAAACTAGGTCAGGTCTAAGTTACATTGTAACTATGAGCATGCCGAGTGGTCCACAAAAAAGAAAATCGGCTGCCAGGGCTGTCACATGCTTGATTTATCCATTTTATCAACCATAGTTTTGTAACGGATTTTTCTGAGGCCACATGTATACTTGTAGTTGATTTGGAATAAACTGTTTTTCCCAATATCACTTTAACAAATACCTGGTGAATATGACACAAATTTTAATTCACTACCACCGAATCCGCCAAATATATCGGCCGCCAAAATTAGTCTTTTTACAATAATAAACCTAGTATACATACCAACCATCAGTTCATCATATTTGTCAGTTTTATGCGATTATATTTATGGTATGGAGAATACCTTCTGAGGAACTTCCTCCGAACATCTTCAGGTTGAACAGAACATAGTGATTGAACACCGTCTTGGAAAGAAATGTTACAAATTTCAGCAGCTCACTCCGTGGGGTTGGTTTGCAGCATGCAAACTGTGTGATGGCTGGGATGGTTTTGGGGTCCACGTCACGTAGGACATTAGCTTTTTCAAGATTTACCACCTTAGATGGTGTTCCATCGCCTGCCATCCAAGTGTGGATATGACCGAAATTCTCACATCTTTCAAACAACACTTTTGCTGTGACAGCAGTGTTTTCCCCAACTCGTTCTTGCAGGTATTTATCTTGCTTTGGACGAACACCAGGAATGTACTGCTGCACAACTTGCTCATGGAGTTTTGGATAGTGGTACGCTGTGTTGCCACATTTTGTCCAGTTTTCAATTCTGCGCATCAGTTTTGTGACAACTGATTCACTACGGTCGAGTGTGACATCTTTGTCTTTTTTATTTCTTGAATAGGAAAATGAATGTGGTAGTTTGATTCCCCAAGACTGATCTTCCTTGCCCTGAGAGCTCGTGAATCCGAGTATGTCTTTTGCAGACACTTCCTCCGAGAAAAATGCATCAGCATCTATACATATGCAGTGGGGAACTGGAACTTTTAGGAAAGAGCATAACGCATCTTCAAACTTTCCCTTTCCATTGACAGGTATAACTGTTAAACCCCGCAGCATGTGAATGAGCATACGCTTCATTTGCTCATCAAACTCAGGTACACGATCCAGTTTAGACATGAAAGACTCAGTGGATTTGCCAGACAACCACCGTCCCACCTCGTCTATCCATGCCTGGAGAAGAATTTCATCCTCTTCACCCTCAACAAGCAATAACAATTCTTTTGCCAAAACATGCTTCGAACCATTGTGTTTACTATGGATCTTCCTGATACCAGCCCCTGAAATGGACTGTGCAGGTGCTGAAACTGTCCAAGCACAGGTCATGGATTTCCTGTTGAAAATATATTTCAACAAACTGATGTTCTGATAGTTTGTTTGATCCATCAGTTCTGGCTTCTGTGTTACTAAGATGACATACACGTGTTCATGTTTCTTCAGTGAATCAATCATACCAGGAAGAACAACTGTATTGTGTAATCCTATAATTATTTCCGAGGTAGTCGACTTGAGTATGTTAGTAAGATGCATCCCAAACTCTGCCCTTCGTTTCTGTTCTCCATTGAGCTGATCTTCATGTTTATCACCCATGTAAAGCCGACTTTCCTTAACATATATATCCTCGTCAAAGCAACATTCACCATCTCTCACGCGGGCTTGAGTGCATTCATCAGTGTCATTCACTACAGTGAATATCTGTGGCAGCGCCTTCAATTCTGAAATGTGCTCATGATCTTTTGTCAAGTTCGTACTTAGACATTCAATCACTTGACTGACACTGCTCAAGTCAAAAGTGGGTTCACGATCAGGGATTTGTATGGTACAATATGACTTTCCTCTCACGTCTGCATACGTCAACATGAAATGACTGTTCTCTTGGTACATCTTGAAGTGCGTGGTTATGCCGGATTTCCAGTACAGACCCTGGACCTCAGACACAGGCTCTTTGGGGTTCGGTCCGACAGCTCCAGGACGGACTGCAGATTCAGCATATTTGTTGATGTCAGAAGCTTTCGCGGCTGTGAAAATGACAAAGGAGTCGAAATGCTGGTCGGCAGTGTTATCATTCATCAGACGCCCTTGTCCTTTTCTCAATTGGCCAGCCACTCCAGCAAGTAATTCCAGCAGAACTTCTGATGGATATGGCTCATCAACAAGAGTGGGCCCATACACCACTCGTGGAATCACTCTTTGATTTACATCAACTCCTTGTGGAATCATCCAATCCACGTTCCTTCTGAATTGGCGGATGTTTCGCAAATGAACAGATCTGATTCTGAGAACTTGAGACATGGTTTCTGCAACAGAGAAAACTTTAAAGTATTCACAACTGTAATGCATACTTGACCATATATCATACCTGTAGTACATGTAGTATGTATATGTCATCAACATAAGTTCAGAGGAAATATCGCTTGCCGGGCACCTTGAGTTTAACACTCCGGTCATCGAAGATCTAGTTCAAGGTCACTCAATGTCACCACATTTTCCTATGTACTCATATAAATATAATCAGAGCTCCACACGTATCCTCAAGAATTTTATCTCTTTACGGAAATTCATAGTACTCTGTGCCACCTGAAGTCAAATTCATTGTCAGCAAAAATACATCTCAAACACTACAATAGATCTTCCTATACGATCATAAAAAACAAAGCTCGTCATTTTGTGGCGATATACTTGAATATTTAGACAATCTGTTGGTTCTTAAAGGTTTCCATACTTCGGCATGCTTCGTTGTAAGCATGTGACGCCTAACAAACATAGTATTGATAGCCTTTCCAGTAAGACTACAATGAAAACACGTAGAAAAAGTCATACTCTTTTTCCACACATGAGAACACCTTTGATGTCCTGGATGGATCAAACTATTATTGTGCACTCGAACCGGCCTCCACGTTTGATAGGTCCAGATGGAAGAAGAGAAAGAGGTGAAAACTGTAACGAAAAACGGCCTTTACCAGATTGAGGTAATGCTGTTTGGGCTCTGCAGCATGCCAGCTAAGTTTGAATGCTTGAAAGAATTGGTCCTGGGAAGTGCACCTTTTACCTATGGAAAAGGTGCGTGGTGTACATTGACGACATAGTGGTGCGGGGCTGTTACTTTGAGGGGGCCCTGACCAACCTCCAACTGGCATCTAACCACATTCACACAGCACGGTGGAAGTTTGAAGACTCCCAAGTGTGAGCTTTCACCCAGGTGATCTTGTACTTCGGTTTCATATTGACTGGAACAGGTGTCAAATCTGATCTTTGCACCGTAACTGATGTGAGGTCCTTCTTGGGCTCCACAAGCTAACAATGCCGCTGATAGAGAGGGCCGTGTTAGTCTTGTAAGACTTTCACTTCCAAGAGAAAGACATTCATCAAACACTGAAGCACTTGATAACCATTGCTGTGTTCCAACATCGCCAGCTCATATTGAACACCGACGCTAGCAATCATGTTCTTGTAAGTTGTGCCAGTGTTGCACTAAGTCACTCACAAAGCGCTAGCATTAACGGCTAGGGTAGGACCCTTCAGGACCGATCACAGTTGGCTAAAATTGCTGCTAACTAGTGATGTCGATGGCTTGGTGATGTGATGGCTTGTCAAACTTCAGGAACATGACATGAGCCTGGAAAAACGTGACAGAAAACCATGGTAACGCCAACGGCCTGCCACATGCCATAAGTCCAAGAATCCTAACTGTGCAGGTCCCTACCGACCCCTGGACATGCTTGAATTTTTCTTCAGTCTCAAGTTTGACACACTCAGAAAATCGCACTTTGCCACAGCTAATGCTCTCGATGCAACCGCCCTCCATTTGACCCGTGGATGCAGCAATGCCGGAAGGGTTCCTCCACAGATATCCTAGTCAAGGACAGGGGCGGATCCAGGAATTTTCCATGGGGGATAATCGGAACTCTGGAGAAATGCGAGCGGAGCAACTGCTGTACTTCCTCGCCTGACGGGTTCAGGGAGCGCCATAAGCCCGTCGAAAAAATTCTATGATTTGCTGGTATCTGAGATGATCCGTGGTTTTTACATGGAGACTAAAGTCAAGTTAAACACAAAACCTCATATGATTTTTCGCCATAACTTAGTTTAGGATGGTCGCATTAATTTGAATTTTTGTTTGTTTCCATTTGGCATTAAACCATATTTTTTCACCAACTTTCAGACTTCTATCTTGAAAATTGAAAAAGTTGGCAATCTAGTCCAATGTTAAATTTCACATCAAACATGAAATTTGCGAGGCTGAACCGAATCTGGCATAATGGTCGATGTTCGCATTGCACGGTACTTTGTAAAAATTATATTTTATTAGAATACACTTCTATGATTCTTCCTGCTCAAAAAAACATTTCGTAGCGGAATGAAGATCATGAAAATCTTGAATATGCTTGAATTCCTGTGATCTGATTTGTGTCCAACAATTAACATTAGGGTAGATTGCCAACTTTTTCAGTTTTCAAGATACAAGTCTGAAATATGGTGAAAAAATATGGTTTTGTGCCGAATGCAAACATATGAAATTTCAAATTGATCCGACCATCCTAAATGAAGTTATGGCCAAAACTCATATGAGGTTTTGTGTTGAACTCGAGTATACTCTGATTTTTCTAACTCGTTTACACAGTTTTTCATTGATTTTTTTGCGATGCTAAAGGCTATCGTTATATAACTTGGCATGCTTCACCTGGGAGCCAAACGGCAATTATTTACCGAATTTCAGACTTCTATCACAAAAATTGAAAAAGTTGGCAATCTACCCCTATGTTGAATTTAGCCTGTCATGTGGCAACAATACTTCGAATCCTGGTGGATGTAAACAGGATAAAATCCTCGAGTAAGCTCAGATTCTCCAGATCCCGTTTTTGGCTGAAATTTAACATTGGGGTAGATTGCCAACTTCTTCAATCAATGCGACAGAAGTCTGATATTTGGTAAAAAAAATTGGGACACCCGAAAACGAGTTCCAAGTTCCGAGTTCCAAGTTCCGAGTTCCAAGTTCCAAGTTCGAGTTCCAAGTTCCAAGTTCCGAGTTCCAAGTTCCAAGTTCCACGTTTAAAGTTCTAAGAAAAAGGTGTCGTTGGTGTTCAGTCAGTACCGTAAAACTTCTAATAAACGCCCGGGCATCTATTGATTTCAGTTACACTCTATAGACCCGGCGTCTATTAGAACCCGGCGTTTATTAGAACCCGGCGTTTATTGATTTCAGTCGTTGTCTGGATCCGGCGTTTATTGGAATTGGCGAGGCCTGTATTACGATATGACAAATCGGACGACAGTTTAGATGTTAATAGCTGGAAATTCCCGACTGGGCCGCGTTGATGTTGTCGATATTAGTATCTATACGTTGCTATGTTACACAATGTACGTAGACCCGGCGTCTATTAGAACCCGGCGTCTATTAATTTCAGTATACCTCAGACCCCTGGCGTCTATTAAAACCCGGCGTCTATTAGAAATCCAGTGTCTATTAGGAGTTCTTTGAACATTGAGTCTAAAAGTTGCAGAGACGAGGGATCATTGCGTCACTCTGAAGGCGCAGCACCACTATATGTTACACGTTCGAATAAATGATGAATATCAACTTCTTCTATTAAATATTTCTTCAGTCATCCACAGCATAGTTCGTTGGTGATGCCTGAACAATTATTTAATGAAAGAAATTGACAAGATCCGAATTTATTCTGTCATAATGAAATAAGTATTATTTTCATTCCCCTTTGTTTTCAATTTTCCCATCATTTATATTTAATTTTGTGAATATAAAATATAGAAATGATATAAAAATACATTTGAACTAAATAGAATTGAACGAAAAACACACCCAAATCCGCAAACTATCTGAAATTTCAAATCATACCCGCGTGGCACTCTGAGGTCCGCGCGTACCAGGCATCAGCTTTGAAGGTTAATTTTCGACTTTGTGATATTGAAAGGTGGCACAAGAAAGTGATTTGAGTTGGAGAGACCCGATGCAGAAATATAAAAACGATAACTGCACTTTCTTGGGACTTTAAATGCGGAACTTGGAATTTGAAACTCGGAACTTGGAACTTAGTAATCGGAACTTGGAACTCAGAACTTGGAACTCGTTTTCGGGTGTCCCAAAAAAATTGCCGTTTGTCTCCGAGGTGAAGTATGCCAAGTTATAGAAAGATACCATTCAGCATCGCAAATATATCGGCAAAAACCGGTGTAAACAAGTTAGAAAAATCAGAGTATAGATCTATATGCGCATGTCTTGGGTACCGTCACAGTCAGTACCCATAACCCAGTTATCATAAAGTATCGGACCGAACAAAACCCAAGTCCTTTATTTAATTCAGGCTTTAACGTACGTAACCAGCTGGTAACAGGAAATCAGATCAAATATTTACCAGTCTACGATGCAATTCTGTGCCATGTACACTATTGTGTTCATCACAATGACGTTTTTTTTTTACGTCATTGGTTCATCAACTTTGTTGCGTTTTCGGAAACCGAAACTAGAATTGGGGGATTCCCGGTCTGTTTGATAAATGCCGACTACATAAAATAACGCGCGCTTTATTGCCGTATATATACATTTAGCTTCAGCTAGCATTGTGACTTAAAGTCCAACTAAAGTCAGGATACTTATTTTTGACCATAGACTATGTCTATGTTTTTGACCGATGATAGAGTGAATCTCATGAATTATTATAGTTTTTACAGTATGTCAATATCTCGATTATTAATGAAGATATGACAGTTTTAGTGGAAATTTTGGGCTAACTTTTTTGTGTATAATAATTATAATGAGTTTTCGTGACGTCACAAGGGTGAAACAAGTTAAGTAAGGTAATGGTACGTCTATTTCCAAACATGTACGATGATAATATGACCTTCATTTGGCATGTACTTCAATTGGCATGAAATATAATCAGTATTCAATTTCCAGAATTTGTTGCCAAGGTAACTATCTGGAAGGTAACAAGGTAACTATTAAAATAACACGCGTTTTATTGGTATATATACCTTTAGCTTCAGCTAGCATTGTGACTTAAAGTCCAACTAAAGTCAGGATACTTATTTTTGACAGATGATACAGTGAATCTCATGAAATATAGTTTCTACAGTATGTCAATACCTCGATTACCAGGTATTCATGAAGATATGACAGTTTTAGTGGAAATTTTGGGCCAACTTTTTGGTGTATTAATTATGAGTTTTCGTGATGTCACAAGGGTAAAACAGGTTAAGTAAGGTAATGATACGTCTATTTTCAAACATGTACGATGATAATATGACCTTCATTTGGCATGTACTTTATTTGGCATGAATTATAATCAGTATTCAATTTCCAAAATTGGTTGACACGGTAACTATTCTCGAGATATGACCCATAGCAACCATGGTTGCTAGGGGCCCAACGCCCTGAATTAGGTACCATAAAACCGGTGAAAATGTGGACAAGAGCCTTTTCTGAAATCCATTGAATAATTTTGAACGTCATTTTGCTTACCAGTCCCGAGTTAGGCCCCATAGCAACCAAGTTGCTATGGGCCGTATGTTAAGTACGGTTGACATTGTGACCAGACACTTCTTATGGGTGTGGTATATTTTCTGTCATCATTGTTATATTCACATTATTCAGCAATACTGTGCATGGATCATTCAGAAAAGGGCTTCAAAAGTAGCTATTTAAAGTAACTTATCCGTGTGACGTCACGAATACTCATTATAATAGCTAATGAGCTTCATAATTAAAGTACAAATATTTTAAAAACTTGACAGAATTTTGGTAATATCTTGAGAACGGTTAGAGATATTAAGGTTCTGTAAAAGCCAGCATATTGCCTTTTGCATTTTCTATCGCACAAAACATAATAACTTGAAATTCATTTTGAATTGAGTTAGACTTTAAGGCTGCCCCACGTAAAGCGCCTCAACTCTACCCCCCGCAGGCCTCTGGACTAAATGTATACTACCGGGTATATAATAGCGTGGCTCACTCGTGAATCAAAAATCATCCACCATACTTGCACATCTCTGGAATCTTTTTCTGAGACCACAATTAGTCGGGCATGTACGGGGGGTCCCTTTGCACCCCCCCCCCCCCCCCCCCATGATCCTCCAAAACCAACTTTTTTCTCAAGGTTTCTTTAAACTAATAAACATTACATAGGTCTCCAGTTGCGCATCCATTGCAAAAATTGGTTATTGGGCCATTTTTTTAAAATGGCCGCCCTGCGAAATCTCGAATTTTGAGATTGCTTCACTTTAGGCTGCATAGGTCTACAAAATAGAATCTTTGTTACCTTTTGCTGCTTATTGTAGGGGCCTGATACATTAAACATGATAAAAAAAAGTAGTTAAATAAATATTTATATAATGAATATGTCCATAAATCCAAGATGGCCACCAAATTTCGATAAGTTTTCACTAAAATGTCCATAACTTCGGACTGAGTCAACCTAGGATGTTCATTTTGGGGTCTATACCTAGGTTTTCATATACAGGGAAATCCATTTAAACCAAAATAAACACAATCAAGCTATTTTTTTATGCATGTACACCTGCACACATGGTACATGCTACACATTCATTTAGATATCTCTCGAACATAGCCCCCCTGACACCCCTATGGTCTCAATTGTGGATCTTGCTTGGATATTTCTGATAGAGACTTTTACTGATTTGCAATCCCAATGAATCCTTGAACAAATAGAGCTTGGTTTGGTTAGTTTTGTCAATTAACATAAATTCAAGATGCCTGCTAAACACACCCCGAAAATTCAAGTTCGTAACTAATTGTGCTATAAAGATGTGTGATACTTACTTTCAAGGGTACTTTGGTATGTAGATTCCATTTTTGGTGTTATTCTAGCTATATAATATCAATTTAAAATGATAACAGCATCTCATTGAGATGGAAAGCAAATAAGAACATATTATTATTTGAATTTATTCATACACTTATGCATTACACATCACTCACAAACATGCTTGGGATACATTTTATATCACAAACAGAGAACAATAATGTAGAACATCTTCCTTGGCTATCTTGAAGTCTTCACCATTGCCCTGCATTCTCTTGTAGTACAACAACGTTGTCTTGAGCTGTCCGACATCATGCCCCCCGGAAACCAATTTTTGCAATGGATGCGCAACCGGAGACATATGTAATGTTTATTAGTATTAAAAACCTTGAAAAAAAAGGTGGTTTTGGAGGATCAAGGGGGGGGGGGTGAAGGGACCCCCCGTACATGCCCAACTAATGGAAACAAGTTTATTCATTTTATTTGTTTTACTATGGTTTTTGTCTATGTTATTCCATATTATTATACACATGTATTGTATTCGGTGTTATAAATGTCATTTTTAGAGCAAATAAATCGAATGAAAAATAAATTAAAAGAACTCTGGGTTACTTGCAGTAGATCATTTGATTACCTAGCTAAACTTGTCAGGTCATGTTACAATCAAGAAGAGGACAAACAAATTTATTGCTGAATATATCAATATATATCGCTTTAAGTTCATGGTCTCAAGTACTCTTGTTTTTTTGCTAAATAAAATAAGATCTTCATTCTGATAAGACCAAAATATACAATCAGTGACTGATACAAGTATGCATATCATTTCAGTATTTCATGCACATAAAATTACATGCACATCAACTTGGCAAGTCAGTAGATACATAAACATTAAAGAAGACAGAAACAACCTTTACCTGCAACATCAGTTTTGGTGGAAAGGTACACCAATTTTAGAAATACATTGTATTATGAATTCAATTTTATGAGAATTAGCTGCCTTATAGCAATACAAAATAGTAATATCAAACAGTGAGCAGCATTTATAATCATTTGCAGCCTGTAGCCCACTTTTGACACATACATACATGTATATCATACATGTAGAAATTTATCGAACAGGTGACTTGTTCATTCAGACATTTTTTAATAATTCTGCAAACTGTACAGTAAGTAAGTACGCTATTTATACAAATAGTTAACAAGGATATCAGTTCCCATTTAGAAATCAGCCCAGTATACAACAGTCTTGTGCTTGTCACAACTTAGCAAGCTGTTTCCCATCGGGTTCCAGGAGCATGCCATCACCGCATGGTTGTGGTCCCGCAAGACATTCTCGACTTTGTTCTTCGCAATGTTCCACACGTAGAGGGCGCCGTCTGACGATCCAGCGAGCACGAACGTTCCATCCGGACTGAACACTGCTCTTGTCCAATCAGCCCCCGCGTGGAAACCATCAGCCCTGGAAGTAATGAATATTCATCAGCAAAATGGTTTTGCAATGAATTAGCAACATTTAGCTCATTTTTTTTTTCTCATCATAAAAGGATTCAATTTTTTAATGATTTTAATGGATTTTTGCCTCGCAATGCTTAGACTATTCAATAGCCATGATATTTCACTGATGAACAATGAAATTTAAAATAAGCATCCAACATATAACTCACCCGAGAGTAGCACAGACTTGGTTGCGTCGCAAATCAACTAACATTATTGAGTCGTCACGGCAATAACAGAGCAACGTTGTTCGATCTGAAATAGAATAAGATGCAATATGCATCTGTCAGATTCTGGTTATTTGAGAATGTACGTGTATTTATATGTCTTACAGCATTCAGATTACAGAAGTTTATGGTCATGGTCATTCTAATGCTTATTGGTATAATGTTCTATATTGGTCTTGCACTGGATAAGTACATTCACAAACTTTAATGAACTGTAAAATACCGCGTAAGAGAAACCTCACTTTTTCTAGTGAGAAAATAAAGTCTCATCTAACAGGAGGTTGTATTTCATTGGTTTATTTATTGCTAAGTTGATATTTGGGGGGAGTCTTCATTGACAGGGAAGTCTTAATTTGGAGGGGTCTTATCTGACATATTTACAGCAAGTTGATGAAGATATGGTTTGCTCTGCTAAGAACTTTAAGAAGTAGCAATGAGAAATAACTCAGAAGGTAAGGACCTGGAGACATGTCCAGTGCTGTAATCCGATCTGGAAATGTGATTTCTTTCGAGTTGGAGTCTGATCTGGTGTCTGTAAAGCGAACTTTCTTGTCGTAATGTCCGCTGATGATGTTGTTGCTGTCGACAATCACCAAATCATTGCACTTGGAGCCGGTGAAGATGGTCTTTATGCCTGTGATTAAAGGAATCATGCAAAAACAACATAAGCCCTGGTTGAGTAGTTTTCTCGCAACAGCAAATCATCAAGACATACATGTGCAGTTATCGAACAATTTTTTTTTGGATCAGACTTTTTTTTTTTGTCTATAAAATCCATGAGTATTAGTAATAACTCATTTGACTGGTTAATAATTGGAGATGATAATGCAGATGTTTTACTTACATGAGCGTGAGCGAAGGTCCCAGATTTTGAGGGTTCTGTCGTGACTTCCAGACACAACTTTCTGTGGATCGCCCAGGAACTTAGCTGCAAGAACTTTGCCACTGTGTCCCGTCAGTGTATGCTGCTCACAGTGA